>PITA01031379.1:0-15176 GCA_004023965.1 Spilogale gracilis
GCCTTGATCTCGGGACCCTGAGATCATGACCTGAGATGAAGGCAGAGGCTTTAACCCAGTGAGCCACCCAGCCGCCCTAAGTATGTTATTCTTTTTAATGCTATTGCAAATTGGACTGTTTTCTGAATTTCCTTTTTGGATGGTTTGTTGTTAGTGTACAGAGACACAGCTGATTTTGTGTTTGATTTTGTATCCTTCAACTTTACTGAATTTTTTTAATTCATATTTATATGTATATATATACATACATATATATCTTAGGCTTTTTAGGCTTTCTACCTATAAGATCTTTGTCATCTGCTAACAGAAATATTACTTTTCCTTTTCTAATTTGATTCCTCTTATTATTTTTTTTTCTTTCTTACTTCTTTGGCTAAAACTTCCAGTGCTGTATTGGATAGAAGTAGAAATATTGGGGGATGCCTGGGTGGCTCAGTTGGTTAAGCAACTGCCTTTGGCTCAGGTCATGATCCTGGAGACCTGGGATAGAGTCCCACATCAGGCTCCCTGCTCTGCGGGAAGCCTGCTTCTCCCTCTCTCACTCCCCCTGCTTGTGTTCCCTCTCTGCTTGTGTTTCTCTCTGTCAAATAAATAAAATCTTTAAAAAAAAAATATTGGGCATTCTTTCTTTTATCCAGATCTAAGAAGGAAGCTTTTCAATTTTTCATCATTGAATATGATGTTAGGCTGTGATCTTATTGTTATAACCCTTTTTATGTTGAAGTACCATTCTTCAATACCTATTTTCTTAAATTTTAGTAAATAAATAAATATATATAATATAAATAAAAATATATAACATGAATAAAAATATATATTGAATATATTTTCTTAAAGGGCCTCATCATATTTATTCTCCTGGAATTTATAACATTAATAATATCCTAAACTTCTTTTGATTTATAAATAAATATTATCTATCAGTTATTCTTATCAGTTATTAGGAGGCATTTTGAATACAGTTTACAATTCAAAATTTCTTGACTGTATGGAACTTGTATAAATGTTTAAATATCAATCTTAATATATTCTAATTTGTCTAATGGGGCATAGTGAATGAGGAAGAGTTTCTATACTTGCACTTCCTAGAATGTACCAATAAGTATCAGCTATTTCCCTGAACATGATCATCTTCCAAAGATATGCTTCCTCTTTGTAGAGGTAATCTAAATATTTTCTGGGACATGAGTCTTTTTTAAAGATTTTATTTATTTTTTATTTATTTGACAATGAGAGAGATCATAAATAGGCAGAGAAGCAGACAGAGAAAGAGAGGGAAGAAGGCTCCCCGCTGAACAGAGAGCCCTATATGGGACAGGATTTCAGGACCCTGAGATCATGACCTGAGCCAAAGGCAGAGGCTTAACCCTCTGAGGCACCCAGGCGTCCTATGGGACATGAGTCTTTTATGACCAACCTATATAGCTTTTTGCAACTGTCTTTGTAAAAACACCCTGATTTATAACACTACCACTGTAATAGTTTTGTGATTTGCTTACTTATTTCTGTGAAGTAAGACTTTTCTTGCAATTGTATCATCCCAGTTTTAATTAGCTGAGAGTCCTTTGGAAGGCTTATAGAATTGTGTAAAGTTAAGCTGTGACTTAGAGACCTTAGCAACCAGGAACTTGACATTCTAGCCTTTCTACCTCGGGGAAAAATAAGAGACCTGTTCTTTTTTTTTTTTTTTGAGATATATTCTAATTTATTTTTACTCTACTTTTTTTTTTTTTTTAACAGAACAATGTCCTATTTTAAACATAACTACCTAGGAACATTATGATATTTACAAAGATTCTGAAAATTATGGCTTCTTTCTGATACTGAATTTGTGCCGTGAGAAGTGTCAGAAGTTCCTTCCAACATTTCATAGTTTTGCCACCAAAGAGAGACTAAAGTTCTTTCCTAGTTCTAGTACCAATATTTTGGGGGATGTATTCTTTTTGGATCACTGTGAATCAATTGCCTACCCTTTCATAAGTTAACTGAGTGCAAAAAGGTGGGGTCCTGTAAAAAACCTATGCTCTTCACAGGTCAAATATATCAAGCGGGTAGAATGTTTAGCAATATGACAAATCCTAATAAAAACATATGATTAAGATTAGGGGATCATGTGTTTCACAGAAGAGGGTGGTCTATTCAGGAAATGTTAAGTTGGTAAGGATCATTGAACTAAAAAAATAATGTCAGGTAGCATCTCACATGTTTATAGAGGAGAACTGGAAAAACTCTTTGTTGAATAATTAATAAACACAGATAAATAAATCAACCCTGGTATCCACATATAGCACTTTAAAACATACAATTGCATCTTTAGAAGTAAATTAGAGTACTCCACACATTTACCAGATATATTAAATTAAAAAAGTACTATCATACCATAGCTAACAAAATATTGGCTTAGGGAAATAATTTTCATACCAGCTCCACATTCACCTGTCTGAATAGTCTAATTCTATCCATGCATAATGTTAAATAACCATTCATTTAGTCTTGGTCAAAACTCTTATAAAATTACATTTTAATTCAAGGTTCCTGTTATTTACATTTTATTTGAGATTTTCTATAACAAACAGGTTGTTTCAATAGATATGTTTCTAACTTGTCAATAAAACAGTTGGCAATGATATGGCCATTTATGCTTCTTAGTATCTAATGCATAAGTTTCTATAAGAAAAGTTCTGTGAGTGCTCTCTGAAGAAGTGTAGTATCAGGACCACATTTGAAAATTTTTAAATTATTCAATGTAAACATTTAATATCAGGACATACTGAAAAATATATTTTTACATATCAGATCATGAGATTTACATAATCAATAGTGTTTTAATGTAGCTCCTTCCTGGGCTACGAGGTTTGGGGTTTCTCCCCTGGTCCAGTCAGGGGAAAAAGGTGGGGTCGAGCAGGATGATGAGTGTCCACGGCCAAAAACACCCCGGAGCCAGGAGGTCTGTCAAGCAGGATCTCGTTTATTAAGGCGGTGCCACAGAATATATTGGGCGAGCGGGGAGGCAGGAAAAGAGAGGGGGAGAGGATAAGGCCCAATCACTGTAAAGGTCACCAGTCCATGCAGTGCACATGAGGATGGAAGTCTCATAGAAATATGCAGCGGCCACGAGCGGATCACGTCTGCGGAAGTCAGATAGACCAATCCCAGGCTGCCACTTCCGCGGTACCATGGATAGGGAAGTGATTGCCATGAGGAAGGTTTTGTCACTGTAGGGTGTGTCCCCTATATTTTAATATATAGAGTGTAAAAATTAATCACAAATACTACATCATCCTATGTAGTTATATTTTTCTCATTCTTTAACTTAGTCATTATTTTCATTAATTTTAATAATTTTGTTTTATTTAAGATTTTGTTATAAAACCACTCCAAATTCTAGGAATACATGACAATTACATATACAAGTAAATTTACTATCTCTTTTTGTTATGGCTTATACATTCACTAAACTTACGTTATTGATCAGAATAATAATCATATTTATAGTATGCTATATTCTTTTCTTTGTTTTCACTTTGAATGTCAAGTTTTGAATTTCACATTTTCAAACTCATATTTTAATTTCACATGCTGTATGGAAGGAGAAATGCATTGGGAATTACACTAATACTTGACTAATTTAGTTTTTGCTCAATGAAAGAATGCAAATTTGATCTCCCTTGTCTTTTGTTCTCTTGCCTAGGGATGGAGAGCTAATAAATATTTTTTATTAACATATATGCAAATTCTTATATAAGTTATTCTATGTATATTTAAAGTTTATGTAAATCTAGTATTTTTATTACAGAATTTACTGATATTTAAAATCTGAAAATATATCCATTTTATATATACTTAATACAATGTTTGTTGGAATATGTGGTCTAACCATTTTCATGTCCTTGTCAAAATATTTTTGTGAACTGTATGACCATCAAATGATTTTAATATGAAATATTTTTCAGAGCACTATCAGCTGTATGTTCCTGAGTCTGCTCAAGTTGGTTCAGCTGTTGGGAAAATCAAAGCAAATGATGCGGACACTGGTTCAAATGCTGACATGACATATTCTATCATTAATGGTGATGGTATTGGGATATTCTCCATCTCCACTGACAAGGAGACCAGAGAAGGGATCCTTTCTTTAAAGAAGGTAAAAAGAACATACTTTCTCTGATTTAGATGGTTCACCCATCTTTCCATGAATGATCCACATTGGTGTCAATAATCCATATCATCAGGTCATCAAAAATGATAAATATTTCCTCTTTAAGATGTAATTACCTTTTAATTATGACTATGTCTGCCTCTTTAGAGCCATTCTTAGAATTTTTTTATTATTATTTTTTAATGGTGGGAAGATCTAATGTGGAGTATACTGTGAATATGCCTGCCATCTTTGTTTTCAGATAACAGCTTTATCATGATTGCCAGTTCTATTAATGTCATTACTCTATGTTATACTAACCCAAATAAAATTAAGAGACTTTTCTAACCAAGGTAAAAATCTCCATCACGTTAGCTGACACTCATTGGGAGACAGGGTTTTGTTTGACAGTAATGGATTCTTCAAGACAGATTTAGTGGAACCATTAACCTCCTCTTTTGTATTGCTAAAAATTTGTCAGTGGACTAAAAGTGTCTATCACTTTTGGATTTTAGAGTACAATATGTTTATGCCCTTGTAAAAACAAAGTAGAACACAGAAAATTAACAGAGAAGAATTTAAATACAACTCCTAATGCAGAGTGTCTTAAATATTGAATGATTTCAGCTTGGAAATCTAGCAACATTCATATCTCTGGGCTTTACCTTCATATATTTTTATTCAGTAACACTGAAGTGGAGCTGAGGAATTGCCTTTTTAGCAAATACTCTTGATGATTCTGTTATCAAATGTATTCAAAACACAGGCTGAGGAATTTTATTCTGATATGCTATTATAGATATTGAAGTGAACCCATCATCTCTCTGTATCTACCTACATATCTATCTATCCATCCATCTATGTATCTATCTCCCAATTTATCATCTAGCTATCAACATAATTATTTGTGTGTTTTGTATATATTTTACTATTTGAACTATATATAATTTTATTAATTCTATAAATATCATTTTATATTGATTAAAATTGAGGATTAACTTGTTTTTAGATGCTACAAAAGGGAACTGCAAAGTAGATTTTAGAGTGTTAAGAACAGAACAGTAGTCATCTGTAGTCTATGTAAAATATTGATGTCTTCACTTAAAATACTTTATCGTTTTTATCTTTCTTTCCTGAGATTGAAATGAAAAATATTGTAAAACAAATAAATGAGAGGGTCACCTGGGTGGCTGAGTAAGTTAAGCATCTGATTTGGGCTCAGGTCATCTCAGGGTCCTGGGATTGAGCCCCACTTGGGCTCCCTGCTCAGTGCTCAGTGGGGAGTCTTCTTGTCCTTCTCCCCTTGTCCCTCCCCCTGCTAATGCACTGTCTCTCTCTTTTATCAAATAAATAAATACAATCTTTAAAAAAAAAAACTTTAAAAAACAAAACAAAACAACCAATATGATAAAATGAGGATTTTAATTGTAAATTGAGAGACTGAATGTTTGTTTCTATGCAGATGAGTAAGAATCAATAGAAACAAGAAACTGAGCATACTAAAGAGAGGATAATTGATTTAAAAAGATGGACTGGGGTAAAGATGACCCTGTATAGACTTTTGATCATAGGTAGAAAGAAACAACCCATGATAATATGCCTCCTTTCTTGAGAAAATCAAACAGAAGTGCAAAGTAAATGGTTGCTGGATAAGTTTGCAATGATACAGCTGGTGCGGGGAAGGTGGGGGAGGGGGGCAGTTCTTGCCTATTGAGCACTATGATCTTTATAAAGTGGGAAGTTACAGCATATTTGCAAAAAGTGAGGGTGATGGATGGTTTGACTACATTAAGGAATGAAATACATCCCAGTATATAACATGGGATTAAGAATAATGGTGATTTTACCACCCTCCATGGCCTCAATTAATTTGATAATGCTTTTGAAAAACAAAGGCAAAGTGGTTTGTGTGCATATGTGTGCACATACATCTAATTAACATACAAAAGTTATTTTCAAGATGAGACTTGTTTCCATTGTGTATATGGTAGTGAGAATATATTCAAAATAACCTCCACAATTAATGAGTTCAAATTTTCTTCCACTGTTTTTCCATGAGTTCATTTTTTAATGTAGTCTGCCCTTCTTCCAAGGTGCATTCATGTTTGCACTCATTGAGTTTTTGAATCCTTCAGATGACACTTATTAATCTGAGTTACTTCCATTGTTATACATTGTATGTTGTGAATAATTGCAATTTTGAGAAATAAACTATGTAACATATTCAGGGGTACTCATTCAGGCGTGCCTGAGTGGCTCAGTCTTGATAAAACAACTGCCTTTGGCTCAGGTCATGGTCCCAGGGTCCTGGGATCAAGTCCCACCTTGGGTTCCCGGTTCAGTGGGGAGTCTGCTTCTCCCTCTGCCTCTGCCCTCTCCACTCCCCCACTCTTGCTTTCTTTCTCTAGCTCTTGTTCTCACTCTATATCAAATATATAATATATATATATATATATATATATATATATACTCATTCAGGTGGCAGGAAATAGATCTAATAGTCCTTTAAAATCTGTCACTTATTTAATCCTCTAAGGCAGCTCACTTTAGGCAGCAAGGCAGAACTGCTAATCTTGCCAGAATCAGCACCGCTTTCTAAATCTGTTTGCAAAGCCTCTTCCCATTCCTGTCCATATCATTCCTTCATCAGAAAATTGCCAAGTTGAATTCACTGGTCCATGGTGTGGTACACTGTAAATACACTTTGATAACTTTCATTCATTGTTTAATGGAGCCTGACTGGTGGAAAGGGGAAAAGAAAAGGATGAACAAGTTGATGCACTCACTCTCTTTTGGCAGAAACTTCTGTGGCTAAGGATGCAGGCTTCTCAGCAGCCTTTCTCAGATTCTCTTCCTGTGGCCTCCATATCAATTTGCACTTTTTATAATACTTGTTCCAATTTTTTTTTTAATTCAAGGATTCAACCCTATTGACTCTCCTAACTTTCAGCAAATACTATATGTAAACCATTTTCTTTCTTCAGATGTAATTAAATACATAGACAGGGTCTATTATCCTAAGCCAAAACATTTAAAACTTGGTCTTCAAGTCAATGCATACTGGTGGAAAATATGATCTTTACTGTCAAAGGAAATATAAATTTTGATGCTGCCATTTAAAAATATATGGCATAATTTCAAATCTTTGAATCTACTGTTTTCTTATTTAAGCATTTTACAAGGTGATTACTAAGAAAAAAAATGGTTAAAATAAGGTGAAAGTTGTGATCCAAGCTGTGTCTGTCAAAAAATTACAATACCTCAATTTCTACTTTTCTCCTTGTTTTCCTTTTACCTCTATTTGCACTAAGTTTTAATTACACTTTTCAGACCACTCCATGTAGTTATTATTGTGTCCTCCTTTATCTGATGATTTCCAACTCACCTATAAACACACACAAAAATAAAACATTCTGTGTATGTTTTATCATATATGCACATTGTCATTCATGTTTTTTGGTAATCTCTTTCGTTCTTCTCTAAAAGATTTTTTTCAAAGTTCAAGTTTAATGTTATCTTTATAGTTAAACATTTCCAGGTATGTTTCAGTCACAAATATCTTTTTCTGGATCATCATTTCTCTTTTACATATCACGGTAGGCATTTCACTAACTTCTCACTATAGAAAATGTAACAATTCTAGATCCCTCTTAAATTTACTAGATCTGATAGAGTAGGAAGACCGTATTCTAATTAATTCACTATGAATGCACTGATAATTTCCATGGATATGTATTTATGTATGCTATAAGTGTATCTCTCTCAGCAATGCTTGTGAAATATTTTTGCAACTGAAAAACTGTGTATTTTTTTAAGTTTCATGCTGTTCAATGTGTAAAAAGATTGCTAACATTTTATTTAACAAATGATTTGAAATGACTCATAGATAACCATAAAAAGTTATAGGAGAATATTTGTAAAGTTTAAGTTAATCCTAGGCAGAAAAAATATGAAAAATATTTAGTTATAACCATACTAGATCTATTCTAAATAATCACATTTTGTTTGTTTAATGGATTCTGTTTATTGAATTTTCTTTAGTATACCTTTGTATTGACTGATTGAGTAAGAATTAGATTGTTCTGGCCGTTGGATTATAAAGTTTTGGTACTCTGAGCCACAAAGTACAATGCATAAGACATCCCAACCTATTGTAAATGCCCACAAAGACAAACAGGAACACACTTTGTTGTTTTTTGTTTTGTTTTGCAATTCAAGATTTGGTTTATTAAAAGCCACAGAAATCATATTAGAGTCCTCGCTATGCCTCTGTATTTCCAGCAAACTATCTCCATGGTTAGGGATAAGAAGAAATAAGTTTCTGGGACACCTGGGTGGTACAGTGAATTAAGTATTTGACTTGGTTTTGGTTCAGGTCATGATCATGGGGTCCTGAAATGGAACCCCAAGTCAGAGCTCCATATTCAGCTCAGAGCCTAGGTAAGACTGTCTCTCCCTTTGTCCCTCCCACACTGTACTGCCCCCTCTGCCTGCTAAAATAAATAAAATAAATTATTTTTAAAAAGGAGAAGAAATAGGTTTCTAATTCTAATGAATGATTTACAAAAACTGAACATTCACCAGGAATTTTATTATCAAGAAACTCATCCAAGCTGCTATTTTTATTCTTATAAAAGTCTAACATCTGGAAAGTAATTCTCTTCCTCAACCCAGAAGCTAAAGAGAGGAGTCCACACTTCAATTCAGTGAAATCTATCACTATATTTGTAAATGACTTGTGACAGAGGACTGCTTTGGGGCAACTTTGTTCTTACTACTCAAATATAGGCATGGCTATGAAGTGATAGATATCAGTTGAAACTATTTTGGATGTTAATCAATTGCTTTTTACATATATATAAAATATACTTTGGCACCTTAGATGGAATTTGGTAATCTGTTGAAACATCCTGATGAGTTAAACTATTCATGTCTGTAGATTATAAGTAAGTTTTCCTATGTGTGGGCATATGGAAATCACACACATATATTCTTGTATAAAATATAAAAATAATATAAATATACTTTATATATATTATAAAATATATGTGTATTTATTATTTGAAATAAAAATGTCCCATTTATTCTTCTAGCCTTCAAATGATAGTAAACATTTAATATTTATTTGTGTTAATATCCTTGGAATTATACACACTGAATGAACAGTATACTCTTTTGTGCAGAGAAATTTATAACAAGGAGGCTTATACATATGTTGTAGTTTTCACAGAACATCTACCATCTAAGAAAGATGCACAAGGAACATGAACCATGGCATAATAAGAAAGTCTAACTGAAGAAACATTATTCAAATCCATGCCATTTTCCTCATGTTTTGGCAAAATGTTATCATTTAAAATACATTTTTTCAGGATGCCTGGGTGGCTCAGTTGGTTAAGCTGCCTTCAGCTCAGGTCATGCTTCCGGAGACCGGGGATCGAGTCCCACATCGGGCTCCCTGCTCGGCGAGAAGCCTGCTTCTCCCTCTCTCACTCCTCCTGCTTGTGTTCCCTCTCTGGCTGTGTTTCTCTCTGTGAAATAAATAAAATCTTTCAAAAAATACATTTTTTCAGAAAGCGAAAATTAACAATAATATCAGTTACTATTCCAGAATTTGGGGATTCTCTGGCATGATTGAAGTTACATTTGCATGTATTAAATTATTGCTATCAATTCCATCATTATCCTCCCATTCATGCATTATAAAACCTGGATAAGAGTGTAATAAATAAATTAGACCCAGGTGAGGTCATAAGGAGTCTTTTCTTTTCTCTTCTCTTATTACTAAAAAAAAAAGAAGAAGAAGAAGAAATAAAGGAAAAGGAAAAAAAAAAGAAAATAATAATCTTAGGACCTTCTTGAACTCCCAGAAGAATGGATTCATAGAGCAACTTGGCTGAATGCTATTTTCAGTATCTTTCTACTTCTGTTGGTTATGTAAGTCCAGAGGAAGAATATACTGGTGCCATTTAATGAATAGTAGAAGTGACTAATGAGAAACAATTAAAAAGTCCTGAATATGTAGAGCTGGCTGGAAAATGATTGATGAGTATGATAACTATCTACACTAATGTGAAATGTGTTAATATTAAAGAGGGAAAAGTATTATTTTATAAGTTGGAGAGAGCAATGATATGTAAAAGTAATTACTAGGAGTAATAGGATGAAATTAAGAAACTAAAATTTAAAATGAAAATTGGAGTCAACTCATTGACAGTGAACTGCATTAGGATATTGAACAGTAATTAAGAAAAAGTAAGAGAAGCCCCAGTGGCTGGGGAAGTTAAAATTATACCAGAATAAGCCCTTCTAACAGGGACAGAAGAGAGAGGATTTTGTATGAAAAGCATTTAAGTTTCTTAACTCCGTGAGTATGTGAATTAACAAAATTATAAAGGCACTCCGAGTTCTGGTAGCCAAAATAAAGGAAATTATAATGAATGAAGTTATCAATTCATTTTCAGTGTTATAGCAAATACTTGAAAAGATGTGTAAATGTATTTTTTAATGGTGAGGACATTGGAGTCTACTAAAATTCTGTTCATCTTCAGTCACCAAATTTGAATGTTATTTTACACTGCTAGGTGTTAAAGATATCAGGAAGTATATACAGCATAGTGCTAAAGGACACAGCCTATAGAGTCCCACTTCCTGAGATCAGATCTCACGTATACCACTTACTGGTTGTTCCTCCTGGGCAAGTTTAACTTCTTTGTGCCTCAATTTTTTCATTTGTAAAAGTCATGGAAGTGTTGTGATAACTAAATGAGTTAGTATATGTTAATTGTTTAGGTCACACATAGGTGTCAGCTATGCATATTTTAGAAATAATACAATTTTTTCATTCTTCAAATATAAAACATGTGGTAGCACTTTTTGTACTCGAAATATAGCTTATGTTTGAGATCGAGGAAGAGCTATTAATCATCCACCATGTACTAGGAATTATGCCAGATACCTGAAATATGAAGATGAATTAGATACTATTCTTTCTCTTAGAGAAAACTGAGTAGATGTGAAACATTATTGTAATACAAGATGTCAAATGCTAATGGTATAGGTTTACTTAAATTGTTATGAGCTCACAGATAAGGGCCAATTTTTTAAAGATGAAGAAGAGTCAGGGAAAACTTGCATGGGAAATTACTTTTAAGCATGTGTGGAACAATATGTAGCAGATTCTAAGTAAAATAAATGTTAGCGAAGGGATTTCTATTTAATTGCATTGTCTTTCAGTGTGGGAATCAGACAAACAATTTTGAACATTAAAAATGAAGAACTATTATATTGGGGAATGCATCTTCTAAGCAATATGTTTGTAGCATGAGTTATCAGAAATCTGTGTCTTTCCTGAAGAAATCTTTATGGCCCATAGCTTCAAAAGAGGAAATTTATGAACCTATACCTAGGGTCTCATCCAAAAAGTGGTTGAATTAGAATGTGAATTGAGTTCCCAACCATGCTGAGGTATCTTCTTCCCCAGGAATGCTAGGGCAGTCACAGAAATTGGGACAGTTGAGGAGCGGGTTATATCCCCCAAAGCCCAGAGAAAGGTCAGCCCAGCCACATTTCAGGCTCTGTCCTCAGAACTGTGAGAGAATAAATTTATGTTGTGTCAAGCCATCTAGTTTATAGTAATTTTTTTTGTGGCAGTCATCAGAAACTAATGCATTAACACAAATAAACAGACCAATAGAAATATTAAGCAACCTCATTTCTGAGTATCAGTGGAATCTAAGCACCATTCCAACAGAAAACATATCACAGGTGCAATCATTCCAGGAATGTTTGGATAGTTTAATGTTAGAAAAACAAATATCTGGGTACCTGGATGGTTCAGTGGGTTAAAGCCTCTGCTTTCAGCTCCAGTCATGATCTCAGGGTCCTGGGATTGAGGCCTGAGCGGCAGGCTCTCTGCTCAGCAGGGAGCCTGCTTCCTCCTCTCTCTCTCTGCCTGCCTCTCTGCCTACTTGTGATCTCTCTCTCTGTCAAATACATAAAATAAAATCTTTAAAACAAAAATAAATATCTTACACTAAATGACATAAAATTATCTTTTTATAATATGCTTATTGCTCATTTATTTATTTTTTTTAATAGTTGAGGGTTGTCAATACATATCCATGTTGTATTTGTGGTAATTATATATTTCTGGTATACTTAGTTATTGACTATGATTGTCCCGATTGTATCATAGTTAACATTGTTAGATAAAACACAGGACACCTTGTTGAGTTTTAATTTCAGATAAATTGTAATTTCTTAACTAAGTATGTCCCATGTGACATACTTAGTTTGACATACGGACAAACTAAGTTGACATATACTATCAAAAAATAATTTTAATTTACTAAGTTTGGCAAGACTAAGCATAGCATTTGTTAAATATGAGCTGATATGGTAGTTTATGTTTCTATCTCACAGAACTTGAACCACAACTAAACTTGTGTGGAGGATTAAACCCAAAGCAAATTCTGTATAAATAAAATAATAATTTGATGATATTCCTGGAATATTTCTTTTTGAACATTAATATTATATTAGTAATCTTCAGTAAAATACCTTTGTTTTATGCTTACTTATTGAACACTAAGCCAGTAATCCAGACATGCAGTTTCCAAAATAGAAATTTGAAATAGTTCTGTTGTTTTGTTAAATGAAATAAACTATATTTAAATTATAAACCTCTATCCCCCACACCAAATATCTTGGTGAGGCAGAATTTATGGAATAGATAATAAGTGATAGATGACCAACTTCTCTTTCAAAGAGTCTATGGATAGCTCTAAAAGAAAGAGCTCTTTCCTCGTGTTTTTCTTCAGCTTGAGTGTTTTAATCACTTCATTCTGAATGTTGTCAGCATATAGCCAGAAAGACCTAATAGCATGAATGGTTGACATTTTAATATAGAACTGGAAAAAAAATTCTTTCTTATTCTCATGAACAGTTTCTAGCTATACTATACCTCTTATCAAGTTCATAAAAAGGACCTCATGTTTATGGAGTTATTCTGCAACTGTTTTTGCTTTATTTTTAAGGCAGGAAAAACATGGTTTGTGCTTTAAAAACTCTCAACCAGGAGTGCCTGAGTGGCATTATTTAAAAAACAAACAAACAAAGCTATCAACCAGACATTTCATATTTTTGCTTTCTGTGGTAACTCAATAATAGCTTGGGCAAATTTTCGTTCTTTTTTAATTTATTTTTTATTTTTTATTTAGTTGAGAGAGTGAAAGAGAGAAAAAGAGAGAGAGAAAGCATAAATGGGGTGGGGCCAAGGGAGAGGGAGAAGCAGATTCCTCACCAAGCAGAGAGCCTGAGTAGCAGGGAGCCTATGGCAGGCCTGGATCCCAAGACCCAGAGATTATGACCTGAGCCAAAGGCAGATGCTTAACCAACTAAATAATCCAGATGCCTCTCAACTTTTTTCTTTTAATTATTTTCCCTCCACTATCTTCTTATTAGAACCAGGCTTTAGATGAACAGATTTCACCATTCCTGATATACTGTTTTTGATATACTGTTTTTAGGTTAAAATAAAAATCTGGGGGCGCCTGGGTGGCTCAGTTGGTTAAGCGACAGCCTTCGGCTCAGGTCATGATCCTGAGTCCTGGGATCCAGCCCCACATCCAGCTCCCTGATCGGCAGGAAGCCTGCTTCTTCCTCTTTCACTCCCCCTGCTTGTGTTCCCTCTCTAGCTGTGTTTCTCTCTGTCAAATAAATGAATAAAATATTTTTTTTAAAAAAAGCACTTTCTAAAAAAAAATAATAATAAAAATAATAAAAATCAAAATCAAAATCTGGTAACTGTGAAAATTATAACCCATAAACAGAGTTCTACATAATTTCCCAGGACTAAATGATTAGTAGGAAATTACTGGAAGATCTTTTTAAAATATGGATGATGAGTATTGGAACAGTTTTGCTAAAATTACAGAAGCATGGGCACCTGGTTGGCTCAGTGGGTTAAAGCCTCTGCCTTCAGCTCAGGTCATGATCTCTGCATCCTGGGATCGAGGTCCACATCAGGCTCTCGGCTCAGCAGGGAGCCTGTTTCCTCCTCTCTCTGCCTACCTCTCTGCCTACTTGTGATCTCTCTCTCTCTATCAAATGAAGAAATAAAATCTTTAAAAAAAATAAAAAAAAATAAAATTACAGAAGTAGCAAAAATAATAATCCTAATCCAATACCTATTACTATTATAGTTTTAAATGCAAAGCAAAGATTACCATACTTTATATGCTATATATAATCCTACAGTCCGAGAATAAATGGTGGAATTTCTTCCCAGTTTTTCTATACTTACAATTTAGCACTGCCAGATTTTCTACATAAATGAAGTTGTTAAAATATTTCCTATTCCATTAATCCATTTGCTTCTAAAGTGCCTATCTCCCCTTAAATAATCTCCTCATTCCTTAGTGGCTCTAGCTGGATTCCTATCCATCCATCTGCCACCCATCTTGTGGTAAACAAGTCCTACAAAATGATTATCCCTGCCTTGGGATAGTTAAATATATATTAGATAATCATAAGCATGAAACCATGTGTCTACATAAACAGCCTGTACCTTAGCAGTAGATAAGCTAGTGTTAAGATAAATGACATCTAAATTGCCAAGGGACCTGCTTAAACAAACCAAGAGACACCTGTCATATTGAAAGCACAGCTTGATAATAATATTTGATGGTGTAGAGGCGGCCAAAATTATCTCTACAAATTTCATTGAGAGTCACAAAGATGTAAAAGCCTACAACAATGAATAAATGGAGATGACTTTTGAGATTCTGTGTTATAATGAAAAAGAGATGTTAAGCATTATTAGTAAACAAATCCTTTTTTGGGGGGTATTTGTTTTGTTTAGTTTTGTTTTTAAGGTCTCAAACATGCAAGTTCAAAGAGAAGAAACTTAATCATTGTAAAGTTTACCAGATGCAGCAGGTTGACTTTAAAAAATCACTTTGATCTAAACAATGGTAAACCTCCCAAGGGTGTTGCTTTCCATGAATAAAATACCTAGATTCTGACAGCCCATGGTCCT
>PITA01031380.1:0-15294 GCA_004023965.1 Spilogale gracilis
TTTTTTATTATTATGTTTAATTAGCCAACTTATAGTACATCATTAGTTTTTGATGTAATATTCAACAATTCATTAGCTGCATATCACACCCAGCGCTCATCACAAGATCTGCCTTCCTTAATACCCATCACCCAGTTAAGCCTCCCTCCTTCCCCCTCCCCTCTATAATCCTGTTTGTTTCCCAGAGTTCAGAGTCTCTCATGGTTTGTCTCCATCTCTGATTTCTTCCCACTCAGTTTTCCCTCCCTTCCCACACTATTGCTTATGTTCCACATATGAATGAGACCACATGACAACTGTCTATCTCTGCTTGACTTATTTCACTTAGCATAATCCCCTCCAGTTCCATCCATATCAATGCAATGGTGGCTAGTCATCCTTTCTGATACATAAGTAACAGTCCATTTTATATATGAATGATATCTTCTTTATCCATTCATCTGCTGAAGGACATCTTGGCTCCTTCCACAGTTGGCTATTATGGATATTGCTGCTATGAACATCAGGGTTCATGTGTCCCTTCTTTTCACTACATCTGGTATCTTTGAAGTAAATACCTAGTAGTGCAGTTGCTGGGTCATAGGGTAGCCCTATTTTTAACATCTTGAAGAACCTCCATACTGTTTTCTAGAGTGCCTATACCAGCCTGCATTCCCACCAACAATGTAGGAGGTTCTCCTGTCTCCTTGCCAACATTTGTTGTTTCCTGCATTGTTAATTTTTGTCATTCTAACTGGTGTAAGCTGGTATCTCAATGTGGTTTGATTTGAATTCCCCTCATGGCTAGTGATATTGAATATTTTTTCATATATCTGTTAGCCATTTGTATGTCTTCTTTGGAGACATAGGTCTGTTCATGCCTTCTGCCCATTTCTTGACTGGATTATGTGTTTTGGGGGTGTTGAGTTTGAGAAGTTCCTTATAGATCTTGGATACCAGCCCTTTATCTGTACTGTCATTTTCAAATATCTTCTCCCATTCCATGGGTTGCCTCTTAGTTTTTTACTGTTTCCTCTGCTGTGCAGAAGCTTATCAAAATGGATAAGACAGGAATCCATCAAAATCCTAGAGGAGAATGTAGGCAGTTCTTTTTGTTACCTCTAGGTCTTGTTGGAAAAATGCATATTCACGAACTCTGCCCATTTTTAATTGAATTATTTGTAGTTTTGGTGTTGAGTTGTATGAGCTCTTTACATATTGTAGATATTAAGCCCTCATGAGATAGATCATTTGCAAACATCTTCTCTCATTCAGTAGGTTGCTTTTCCATTTTGCTGATAGTTTACTTTGCTATGCAAAGGCTTTTTAGTTTGACGTAGTCCCAATTGTTTATTTCACTTTTGTTTCCCTTGTCTAAGAAGAGAGAACCAGAAAAAATACTGCTATAACTGATATCTAAGAGATTACTGCCTGTGTTTTCTTTTAGGACTTTAAAGGTTTCAGGACTTACACTTTGATCTGTAATCTATTTTTAATTTATTTTTGTGTATGGTGTACATACACAAATATATATCCAGTTTCCCCAGCACTGTTTATTGAAGAGGCTTTTCCCCATTGTATATTCTTGTCCCTCTGTTGTAGATTAACTGACCATATAAGTGTGGATTTATTTCTGGGCTTTCTATTCTTTTCCATTGAACTATGTGTCTATTTTGTGCCAGTGCCATACTGTTTTGATCACTGTAGATTTATAATAGAGTTTGAAATCTGGGATTTTGATATGTCCAGCTTTGTCTTTCATGCCCAAGATTACTTTAGCTATTCAGTATCTTTTGTGTTCTATACAAACTTTAGGATTATTTGTTTTAGTTCTGTGAAAAATACTATTGGTATTTTTTTCACTTTTCTTTTTTTTATTTTTATTGTTCCTTAATTTTTTCCCAGTGTTCCAAGATTCATTCCCCATTCCCCACACCCAGTTCTCCACGCAATAGGTGCCCCCAGTACCCACCACCAGGCTCTCCCATCCCCCACCCCCCTCCCTCCAAGTCTCTCAGTTTGTTTCTGTGTCCAAAGTCTCTCTTGTTTCATTTCTCTCCCTGGATTACCCTACTTCCCATTTACTTTCCTTCTCCCACTGTCTTCCAGGTCACCCCTCATGCACCGCAAGTAAGTGAAACCATGTGATGCTTCACTTTCTCTACTTGGCTTATTTCACTCAGCATAATCTCTTCCAGTCCAGTCCATATTGCTACAAAAGTTGGATATTCATCCTTTCTGATGGAGGCATAGTATTCCATTGTATATATGGACCACATCTTCTTTATCCATTCATCTGTTGACGGGCACCTTGGCTCTTTCCACAGTTTGGTGATTGTGGCCATTGCTGCAATGAACATTGGGGTACTATTGGTATTTTGATAGGTATTGCCTTGAATTTTTAGGTTGCTTTCAGTAGTGTAGGCATTTGAACAATATTGATTCTTCCAATCCATGAACATGATGTATCTTTCCATTTTTTTTTCACCTTCAGTTTCTTTCATGAAAGGCTTATAGTTTCAGAGTAAAGTCTTTCACCTCCTTCATTAAATTTATTTTTAGGTATTTTATTCTCCCTTAGCAATTATAAATAGTATTTTAAAATTTCTTTTTGCTAGTTTATTAGTGTTTCAAAGTGTAATAGATTTCTGTATATTGATTTTGTATTCTGCAACCTTACAGAAGTCACTTATTATCTTTAATGGTCTTTTTGGTGGAGTCTTTAGTTTCCTATATATAGTTTTATGTCATCTGCATATAGTAACAGTTTTACTTCTTTCTTATCAATTGGATTCCTTTTATTCTTTTCTTGTCTGATTGTATGCCTAAGATCCCAGGAGTCTGTTGGATAAAAGTGACAAGAGTGGACATTCTTGTCTTATTCCTGATCTTAAAGGAAAATCTATTTTTTACCATTAAGTATATTAGCTGTTGCTTTGTCATATACAGCTTTTATTATATTGAGGTATGTTCCCACTAAACACAATTTGTTGTTTTTATTATTAATGGATGTTGAATTTTGTCAAATGACTTTTCTGCATCTATTGAGATTTTCATTTTTTAAAGATTTTAATTTATTTGACAGAGAGAGACACAGCGAGAAAGGGAACACAAGCAGGGGGAGAGGGAGAGTGAGAAGAAGGCATCCCACTGAGCAGAGAGCCTCATGCAGGGCTCAACCCCAAGACCCTGGGATCATGACCTGAGCTGAAGGCTGATGCTTAACAACTGAGCCACCCAGGCACCCAAGAGATGTTCATATTATTGTTATCCTTCATTTTGTTAATGTGGTCTACCACAGTGTTTGATTTCTGGATATTGAACCATCCTCGCATCCCTGGAATAAATCCCATTAACTTGTGGTTGGTGATCCTTTTGATGCATTGCTGAAATCAGTTTGCTAAAATTTTGTTGAGGATTTTTGCATCTATGTTCATCAGGAATGTGCCTGGTAGTTTTCCTTTTTGTGGTGTCCTTATCTGGTTTTGATATAAGGGCAATGCTGACCTTCTAGCATTAACTTGGTAGTTTTCTTTCTTCTTAAATTTTTTGGACTAGTTTGAGAAGACTAGGTATTAACTCTTTGTTAAATGTCTGGTAGAATTCACCTGTGAAAGAGCCAAAATATAAAAAGAATCCAGATGTGCATTGACAGAAGAATGAATAAAGAAGACATGGTGTGTGTGTGTGTGTGTGTGTGTGTGTGTGTGTGTGTGATATAGAAGAATGAAACTAGATTATTCTCTTACACCACACACAAAAGCAAACTCAAAATGGATGAAAGACCTCAACATGAGGCAGGAATCCATCAAAATCCTGGAAGAAAACATAGGCAGTAACCTCTTTGACATCGGCCACAGCAACTTCTTTCAAGACACGTCTCCAAAGGCAAAGGAGACAAAAGCAAAAATGAACCTTTGGGACTTCATGTAAAATAAAAAGCTTCTGTACAGCAAAGGAAACAGGCAACAAAACAAAGAGGCAACCCACGGAATGGGAGAGGATATTTGCAAATGACACTACAGACAAAGGGCTGATATCCAAGACCTATAAAGAACTATTCAAACTCAACATCCAAAAAGAAGATGAACACATCAAAAAATGGGCAAGAGATATGAAGTGGCATTTCCCCATAGAAGATATACAAATGGCTAACAGACACATGAAAAAATGTTCAGTGTCACTAGCTATCAGGGAAATTCAAATCAAAACCACACTGAGATACCACCTTACACCAGTCAGAATGGCCAAAATTAACAAGTCGGGAAACAACAAGTGTTGGAGAGGCTGCGGAGAAAGGGAAACACTCCTACACTGTTGGTGGGAATGCAAGTTGGTGCAGCCTCTTTGGAAAACAGTGTGGAGATTCCTTTAAAAATTAAAAATAGAGCTACCCTATGCCCCTGCACCACTGGGCATTTACCCCAAAAATACAGATGTAGTGAAAAGAAGGGCCATATGTACCCCAATGTTCATAGCAACAATGGCCACAATCGCCAAACTGTGGAAAGAGCCACGGTGCCCTTTAACAGATGAATGGATAAAGAAGATGTGGTACATATATACATTGGAGTACTATGCCTCCATCAGAAAGGATGAATACCCAACTTTTGTAGCAACATGGACTGGATTGGAAGAGATTATGCTGAGTGAAATAAGCCAAGTAGAAACAGTCAAGTATCACATGGTTTCACTTACTTGTGGTGCATAAGGGGTAATAAAGAAGACAGTAGGAGAAGTAAAGGAAATGAGACGTAGGATAATTCAGGGAGAGAAACGAAACATGAGAGATTTGGACACAGAAACAAACTGAGGGACTTGGAGGGAGGGGGTGGGGGGATGGGAGAGCCTGGTGGTGGGTACTGAGGGTATCTATTGCATGGAGCACTGGGTGTGGGGCATGGGCAATGAATCTTGGAACACTGAAAAAATAAAATAAATTTAAAGTCAAATAAAAGGAATATGTGGAGTGTGTGTGTATTATCCATTCATCCATAGCTATATATATGTATATAGATAGATGATAGATAGATGATAGATAGATAGATAATAAAAATATTCCATTATATAATATAGTTTTATATAGTGGAATATTACTCAGACATCAAAAAGAATGAAATCGTGCCATTTGCAATGACATGGATGGAACTAGAGGGTATTATGCTAAGCAAAATAAGTCAGTCAGGGAAAGAAAAATACCATATTATTTCACTAATATGTAGAAGTTAAGAAAGAAAACAGATGAGCATAGTGGAAAGAAAGAAAAAATAAAGTAAGACAAAAACAGAAAGACACAAATGATAAGACTCTAACTATAAGAAACAACCTGAGGGTTGCTGAAAGGGAGGTGGGTGCGGGAATGAGATAACTGAGTGATGGGTACTAAGAAAGGCCCTTGGAGATATGAGCACTGGGTATTGTATAGAAGTGATGAATCACTAAATTCTGTCTCTGAAACTAATAATACATATATGTTAATTAAATTGAATTTAAATTTTAAAATCTTGAAAAAAATCACCTATGAAGCCATCTGGTCCCAGACTTTTGTTTTTTGGGAGATTTTTTATTACCAGTTCAATCTTGGGACTAGTAAGGGATTTGTTCACATTTTCTATTTCTTCCTGATTCAGTCTTGTGGGATATATGTTTCTAGTTACCCATTACTTCTAGGTTGCTCAGTTTGTTGGCATATAATTTTTCATAGTACTCTCATAATTATTTGTATTTCTGTCATGTCAATTGTAACTTCTCCTTCATTTCTGATTTTATTTATTTCAGTCCTCTCTTTTTTTTTAAATGAGTCCTGGCTAAAGCTTTATACATCTTATCTTTTTAAAGAATTAGCTCTTACTTTTATTGATCTTTTCTATTATTTTTTCATTTACTTCCTCTCTGATCTGTATTATTTCCTTACTTCTGCTGACTTTTGTCTTTGTTCTTCTAATTCCTTTAGATGTCAGGTCAGATTATTTGAGATTTTTTTTCTTGAGGTAGGGCTGTATTGTTATAAACTTCTCTCTTAGAAATGCTTTTGCTGTATCCCAAAGGTTTTTGACCTATTGTGTTTCCATTTTCATTTGTCTCAAGGTATTTTTTTTAATTTCCTCTTTGATTTATTCATAGACCCATTGGTTGCTTAGTATCATGCTATTTACCACATGATTGCTTTTCCAGTTTTTCTTTTTTTATAATTGATTTCTGACTTAATACCATTGTGGTCAGAAATGATAGTTTGTGTGATTTCATTCTACTTAAATTTATTGAGACTAGTTTTGTGGTCTATTATGTGATTTATCCTAGAGAATATTCCATGTGTATTCTGCTGGTTTGGGATGGAATATTCTTTTTATTTTTCTTTTTTTAAGATTTTAGTTATTTGAAAGAGAGAGAACATGCAAGAAAAAAGAGCATGAGCAGGGGGAGAAACAGAGGGAGCAGGAGAAGTAGATTCCCTACTAAGCAGGAAACCCAATGTGGGACAAGAACCCAGTACCCTGGGATCATGACCTGACCCAAAGGCAGACACCCAACCCAGGCACCCTGGATGGAATTCTCTATATAATCATTAAATTCATCTAGGTGAGTTTGTTGTTCCAAATCAATGTTTCCTTACATATTGACTTTTGTCTGGATAATTTATCCATTGATGTAAG
Organism: Spilogale gracilis; assembly: GCA_004023965.1. Classification (NCBI taxonomy): domain Eukaryota; kingdom Metazoa; phylum Chordata; class Mammalia; order Carnivora; family Mephitidae; genus Spilogale; species Spilogale gracilis. Next base: position 6,633 of record PITA01031380.1, read on the forward strand.
TGGGGTGGTGTTAAAGTTCCCTATTGGTATTGTATTACTGACAATTTTTCTATTTCTATTAATATTTGCATTATGTATTTAGGTGGTCTCCTGTTGGGTGCATAGATATTTACTATTGTTATATCCTCCTGCTGGCTTGAACTCTTTATCATTATGTAATGCCCACTGCCTATTGTTGCAGTCTTTGTTTTAAAGTCTATTTAGTCTGATAAAAGTATGACTACCCCAACTTTTTTCATTTCCATTTTCAGGGAATATGCTTTTCTATCCCTTCACTTTCAATCTGTGTCTTTAGTTCTGAAGTTGGTCTCCTGTAGGCAACATATAGATGAGTCTTGTATTTTTCCCCATTCAGTCACCCTAAGTCTTTAGATCAGAGCATCTAGTCCATTTATTGATTGGCATGTGCTTATTAATATTTTGTTAATTGTTTTATAGTTATTTTGGAGTTCTTTGTTCTTTTCTTCCTCTCTTAATTTTTTCTTTGTGGTCTGATGACTTTCTTTAGTGTTATTTTTGGATTATTTTCCTTTCAATTTTGTTTATCTTTTATAGGTTTCAGTTTTTATTTTTTTATTTTTTATTACATTATTTTTTCAGGATTCCAAGATTATTTATGCCCCATACCCAGTGCTCCATGCAATTCATCCCCTCAATATCCACCACCAGGCCCACTCATCCTCCCACCCACCTCCCTTCCAAGACCCTCAGATTGTTTCAAAGTCCAAAGTCTCTCATGTTTCATCTCCCTCCCTGATTTACCCCAATTCAGACTTCCTTTCCTTCTCCTACTGTCCTCCATATTATTTCTTATGCTCCACAAGTAAGTGAAACCATACGATATTTGACTTTCTCTACTTGGCTTATTTCACTCAGTATAATCTCCTCCAATCTGGTCCATGTTGCTACAAAAGTTGGGTATTCATCCTTTCTGATGGAGGCATAATATTCTATTGTATATATGGACCACATCTTCTTTATCCATTTGTCTTTTGAAGGGCACCTTAGCTTTCCACAGTTTGGCAATTGTGGCCATTGCTGCAATGAACATTGGGGTAAATATGACTCTTCTTCCCACTACATCTGTATCTTTAGGGTAAATACCTGTAGTGCAATTGCAGGATCTAGGATAGCTCTATTTTTAATTTTTTAAGAAATCTCCATACTGTTTTCCAAAGTGGCTGCACCAACTTGCATTCCCACCAACAGTGTAAGAGGATTCCTCTTTCTCCACAGCCTGTCCTCTTAATTTTGGCCATTCTGACTGGTGTAAGGTGATATCTCAATGTGGTTTTGATTTGAATTTCCCTGATAGCTAATGATGATAAACATTTTTCATATGCCTGCTAGCCATTTGTATGTCTTCTATGGAGAAGTGCCTCTTCATGTCTCCTTCCCATTTTTTGATGTGACCATCTTTTTTAGGGGTGTTGAGTTTGAGAAGGTCTTTAAATATCTTAGATATCAGCCCTTTGTCTGTAGTGTCATTTGCGAATATCTTCTCCCATTCCATGGGCTGTCTCTGGGATGCAAGGGCAGTGCAACATTCATAAAGCAATCAGAGAAGAACCATATTGTCCTCTCAGTTGATGCAGAAAAAGCATTTGACAAAATAAAGCAGCTGTTCCTGGTTAAAACTCTTCAAAATATGGGTATAGAGGAAACATTCCTCAACCTCATAAAATCTATCTATGAAAAACACACAGCAAATATCATTTTCAATGGGGAAAAACTTACAGCCTTCCTACTGAGGTCAGGAACAAAACAAGGATGCCCACTCTCACCACTATTGCTGAACATAATGTTAGACAAAAAGAAAGAAAAGTTATTCAAATTGGTGAAGGTGTCAAACTCTCTCTCTTCACTGATGACATGATACTTTATATGGCAAACCCAAAAGACTCTACCCCCAAGCTACTGGAACTCATAAAACAACTCAGTAATGTGGCAGGATACAAAATCAATGCACAGAAATCAGTTGTGTTCTCATATACTAACAATGAAAATACAGAAAGTGAAATCAGAGAATCAATTCCATTTATTATAGCACCCAAAACCATAAGATACCTAGGAATAAACATAACCAAAGAAGTTAAGGATCTGTACTCAAGGAACTCCAGAATACTCATGAAAGAAATTGAAGAAGACACAAAAAGATGGAAGATCATTCCATGCTCACATATCAGCAGAAGAAACATTGTTGTCTATACAGTCCAGACCAATCTATATTTTCAATGCCCTCTCTATCAAAATTCCATCAACATTTTTCAAAGTGCTGGAACAAACAATCCTAAAATTTATAGAGAACCAGAAAAGACCTCACATTGCTAAGGAAATGAGGTTTCAATTTTTGCCATGGGGTTCATATAGAATATGTTAAGGATATAGCAGCCTATATTAAGCTGATATTCACCTAAGTTCAAACACATTCTAACAGCACTATGTCCCCCCCACATTGTTTAGGTTATAACATTTTACATCTTTTTATTTTCTGAATTCCTTAGCTAATTTTTCTATTTTTTTCTTTTAACCTTCATACCAGTTTTATAAGTGATTGATCTACTACCTTTTACTGTGTTTATTTTTCCCAGTGAAGTTTTTTTCCTTTCATAATTTTATTTCTACATATAGCCTTTTCTTTTCTGCATAAAGAAGATCCTTTAACATTTCTTTTAAGGCTGGTTTAGTGGTTAAAGCTCCTTTAACTTCTGTCTGTCTAGGAAGCTCCATCTCTCTTTTAATTCTGAATGATAACCTTACTGGGTAGAGTACTCTTGGTTGCAGGATTTTTCCTATCAGCCTTTGAATATATCCTGCCACTCTCTTCCAAGCTACAAAGTTTCTGGTGAAAAATCATCTGAAAGCCTTATGGAGTTTCCCTTGTACTAAGTTTGCTTTCCTTTTACTCTTTTTATCTCTTTATCATTATTTTGCCACTTTAATTACTAAATGTCATGGTACACCCCTCCTTGGGTTCATTCTGTTTGAAGCTCTCAGGGATTCCGGGACCTAGATATCAGTTTCATTCTTCAGGTTTGGGAAGTTTTCAGCTACTATTTCTTCAAATAAGTTTTATGTCCCTTTCTCTCTCTCTTATTCTGGGATCCCTCTAATGTGAATATTAGTATGTCTGATGGTGTTCCAGGGGTCCCTTTACTTACTCTCACTTTTAAAATTCTTTTTTTCTTCTTTCAGCTTGGATGCTCTATCATGTTCCAGGTAATTTATCCATTCTTTGCATCCCTATTCTACTACTGATTCCCTCTAGTTTATTTTTGTTTTATTTTTTTATTATTTTAAGAGTATTTATTTGAGAAAGAGAGGGCACACATGAGCGGAGGGAGAGGAATAAGTAGACTCCTTGCTGAGTGCAAAGCCACAAGTGGGGCTTGGTCCCAGGATCCTGGGATCATGACCTGAGCTGAAGGCAAACACTTAACTGACTGAGACACCCAGGTACTCTCCCTCTAGTGTATTTTTTTATTTCTATCATGTTCTTCAATTATGATTGATTTTTATTTTAATATTGTCTATCCCTTTCTTTGTTGAAGTCCTCACTAAGTTCATCCACTCTTCTCTCAGTCTGGTAAGCATCATTGTGACCATTACTTTCAACTCTGTTTCAGGTAGATTGCTTATCTTGGTATCATTTAGTTCTTTTTCTGAAGTTTTGTCTTATTCTTTCATATTCATTCCTCTGTCTTCTCATTTTGTTTATTGTGTTTGTTTCTGTGAATTAAGCAGAACAGCTAACTCTACCCATTTTGTAGCCTTATGTAGGAATGTCCTCATGTAGATTGCATGTCCCTGGAAATATTGGCTGGCTGGCTGGAGCTGGAATAGGCAGAGGTTGGAGGTTTCTAGGCACTTTGTCCAGGGTCACCCAGGTAAGATGGCTGGAACTAAGGTAGGTATGAGCTAAAAGGTTCCAGAGGCTCTAACTCAAGAACCACCCTGATAGGACAGCTGAAGACGGGAAAAAGCATAGGCTAAGTACTCCTGTGATACTCTGTGGGGCCACACTGGCAGAACACATGGAGCTAGTACGTGGGCTGGTATGAGTTCCAAGGTACTCCACTTTGGCAAAATAGCTGTAAGTGGAGCAAGCATGGCCCAAGTGGTCATGGGATGCTCCAGGTTGGTGCCACCCCAGCAATATGGATAAAGCTGAGGTGCGTACAGGCTGGGCCCCCCCATGCTAGGGGTACACTGGTGGGATCATTGCAGCCAAAGCGGCCATAGGCCAGTGGGCCTCAGGGTGTTCCATGACACAGCCATTCTGGTGCGATGGCTGGAGTTGGGGAGAGCATTGGCAGGCAGGTCTCTTAGGAGGAATGGCTAGAGCCAGTGTGGGCAAGGGGCCAAGGTCCATTGAGGTGGTCAGCCAGCCAGAATACCTAGGCCCTGCTCCCATCTGTGCTATTAAGACAGAGAAGAAACATAACATTGGTGCTCACTAGTGCTGCCAAACCCAGAGAGACTTCCAGAAGTTTCTCCGCTAGATTGGTGGACCCTCTAGTATTAGGAAATGGGTTTCCTTACTTATAGTCTAGTTGCTCTTTAAAACACTTTTTGGGGGGGAGAGGGGCTTGCTTTGCCACAGATCAGGCAAAGCTGCATCTAGGTCCTACAGTGCTGCTCCTCCATATCATAGTTCATATTATTAGGAGTAGGGTCCCCAACATTACTGTGTCTCCATTTCTACTGCCATTCTTGATGTGGTCCCTCTATCCTTCGTTGTGTATCAGCTGTTCCATCAGCCCTTAGTTGCTTCTTCAGGAAGCATTTTTCTACGGGTAGGTATAGGTTCAGCCATGGAAAAAGATGTCCATGGGAAAATGTGAGTTCAGGATCATCCTGTGTTGCCAGCTAGGACTCCTCCTCCTGTAATAGCATTATAAAGTTTTTAAAGTATTATAAAAGCATTGTCAAGTACTGTCCTCCAATTCAAACATCTGGGTCATCTATGGTTCTATTCTGGTGACATTTCTTCTCTTGATTATGGGTGACAGTTTTTGCTTCTGTGTATGTCAGATATACTGCTTTTCAAATTTTAAACTGTATGTTGAGTACTAAAGAACAGAGGAGACTGAAGGAAACTAAGAGGTAGACCTATCAGGAAGGGCACACATTTTCCTGTCAGACAGCTATTTGCAGGCCTGACCTCTTCACTAAATCAGATTTTTAGTTTCAGGCCCCCCTTTAGGTTCAAATATCTTGAAAGGGAAGTCTGTTTCTTAATTTGGGATTCAAATAGAACAAAAACCAGATCTCTTTACTTTCTAGCCTTGTCCTAATTCCAGTTTGGGGTGATTTTGTATCAGCTCCTTTCTCCCACCCGCTTTCCCATATTTTGGATCAGAATGGACTCAGACATATCTTAACACATAGCTCTTAGGCCTGGAATCTATGGCTGTTTCCCCAGTATTGAGCACAGGTAGGAACAGCAGAGAAGTGTGAGCTGCATGCACACATGCTCCACGAAGTCTTCAGAGATTTCCCTGCAAATCCTTCAAATGACTCAGCAATTACCCCTTAAATCGCAGTGAAGATTTCTTAGGACCCCAAAGAGCCTCCTCTTCATTCAGACAATCATGAAAAGCAAAAACGAGCTTTCCTCAGTGATTCAGCTGAGAAGAAAACTTACTTCAGGGAACTGGAAGAATCTATACTGTTGCGTTTTAGACACCTGGGATCAAGGTGTCCTTGAAAAGTGACTTTTGGAGGTTGAAAGACCTGGACTTCAAAAACTGATATTTGGCCACACATGCTAAGTGTTGTAGACCCTGCGGCCTGGAATTCTAATGACTGGCCTTAAATTGACTTAGAGCTCAGTGTTGTCTCTTGACCAGGGGGCTGGCACATCATCCTCCTATAAGCATCAGTTCTTTGATTCTTGTAGCCAGAACACCTAATCGCCTAGCTGGAGAGGGCTTCTCTAGCAGGAATGTCCAGTGTTAGTACTGGAACCTTGCCTTCTCTCCTCACTCTGTCACATGGGGAGTCTCCTATAGCACTACAAGCCTGAGAAATGATTGCTGGTGCCACTGTCTCCAGGTACCCCCACTCCCATACCAACACTTCTCAATCAATATGCCACGTTTGGACCAGCATACAGATCAAGGGGTGAGAGATATTCTTAATCTTGAGCCTCAGGGACTGTGCCAGTTTTATGAGACTGCAGGTAATGATGGCTGTCCTGTCCAACTGTCTTCTGTGCCAGGCTCTCCTTTAACATAGGCATCATCTCACTCTATGCCATATTTGTGTATTTATTTATAAGGCAGGTCTAACTTTTTTTAAGAAATTTTATTTATTTGACAGAGAGAGACACAACGAGAGGGAACAAAAGCAGGGGGACTGGGAGAGCGAGAAGCAGGCTTCCCACAAGCAGGGAGCCCAACGCAGGGCTCAATTCCAGCACCCCAGGATCATGACCTGAGCTGAATACAGACACTTAACAACTGAGCCACCCAGGTGTCTCAGGTCCTAACTTTCAAAGATATGCACTTACTTAATAGTAGTTGAAACTTAATCTTTTGAGCTTAAATATGAAACTTTTCAGTACTCAACCTAACAACCTTTTTAAAGCAGCAATCAAAAGAAACCTGTCCAAAGAGAGCAAAATATGAACTGTAGAACTTAAAAGCATATGGGTGCTAACTGTAGAACTCCTTCCATTTTTCTGCACTTCTGAAGTCTTTCACAAGTTGTTTGGGGGCAAGAGGATGATCATTTCAAGGATGCTCTTGAACTTTGACTTTCTATGGAAATTTCACAAAGCCACTAGTGGGAAAACACATGTGTAGCCATGTTTGAAAGTCTACCATTTATAGATATAAAAAGCAAAAATCAAGAAAGTCTTATTTTCTCTAAAATTTAGAAAACAGACAAAAAGAATCTCTCATAAGCTCACTAATGCAATCATTAAAAACTTCTGTATTAGTCTGTCTTTTCAATCCTTTTGTGTATACATTGTTTTGTGTTAATATTTTGTAAGCTTTTAAAAAATTATATTTGTTTAATGGGTATGTGATGTTCTATTATATTAAGTTTTATAAATGTACCACACTATAGTTCTCAAAACTAATTACTCACAAAATCACCTGGGAACACTTTTTTTTAAATACAGATTCTTGGGACCCATATACCAAATAAGAATTCCCAGGGATGCTAAGGAATCTGAATTTTTGAAGTTTATCCTGTGATTACAATGCATTTAATTAACCTACTTAATTCATTAGCACATACTTCATTTATTTAACACGCTCTTGTTAAATACCAAGTGGTTTCCAAGTTTTTACTATTATAAACAACAATCACAATAATATCGATATCTGTAAGGACAGGTGTCAAGTCTGCATACACAGACATTTATTTCCGAGGATAATAAAGTGGTTTGTTGAGTTTTTTAAAAAAAGATTTAGTGATCAGGAAATTACAAAGTAACTGCAGTTCTCAGTGCTCACCCGACCACAAGCAGGGAACTCCATGAAAGACTGGCAATCCTCCAAGCTGACTTGACTACTTCAGAAGGGGTTGATTGGGACATAAAGGATCCTAACAATGGGAGCCTGGGTGGCTCAGGTCATGATCTCAAGGTCCTGGGATCCAGGCCCACATCGGGCTCTCTGCTCAGCAGGGAACCTGCTTCCTCCTCTCTCTCTGCCTGCCTCTCTGCCTACTTGTGATCTCTCTCTGTCAAATAAATACAATCTTTATTTAAAAAAAAACCACAAGAGTCCTAACAATCCTAAGAAAGAAGCCCTCAAAGACAGAAGTCTGCCTTCCCTCTTGTCGCCATAATCACAAAGATCCTGCTCAAAAGGGCCCCTTGAGACTACAGCACTGAAATTGGCTCTTACTATCTTCTGATGTCTGGTGCTGCTATTTTAAATTTCACATTTGGTAGTTCACATGGTATGCATCCCCAAGAGCAGTTTCTCAAGCTTAGTCCCACAGACCCCTAACTATCCTCGGGCATCTTCAAGTGCAATACATGTAAACGTTGGAATTCCACTTTAACGGTAATATACATACAACGTTCACCCTCACCAGGACAAGGCACATCATAGCCACTGAATTTCAGGACCTGCAGTCATGTTTACGATCAAAATGGCATGAGGTCACCACCCAAAACAATTAAATCAATGTTTCCTAAACTAGGATTTGTGTACATTAAAAAATAGAGAATTTTTGTTCCCTTAATAGGACTTTGTTCCTTACTGAAGTTGTGACCCCTGGGCTTAAAGTGGAGGGGCTCTACCGCTTTCCTGAACCACACTCAGCAGAAATGAAGGCTGCGCAGTGCTGCGCACCAGGTGACTTCCGAGAGGTCTGCACCAGGCCCTCCACAGCCGCCGTGCTTGGACCCTTCCCCCAGAGCAACGAGCATCACTTCCTTGCCTTTTAGCTTCCTGACAGAAACTACCATTCTGGGTCTCAGGAAAACGTTCCTACTCTTCAGGCCCAACCCACTCACGACTGACGGGAAAAGGGAGACCGGCGATGGGAAGTGCCTTAAGCGAGGTTAAAACTGCAGCCTAAGCCCTCTATCCCAACTTCAGTGCCTCGGCTAATCTGTAGAGAGGGCTGATTAGAGACCCCACTGACCTCATTCCCACCATCCCTGTCCCATTTCCGTAATCCCCTGATACCCAAG
>PITA01031381.1:0-15294 GCA_004023965.1 Spilogale gracilis
CTGGTGCCTCCTGCAAAAGGTCCCGGGTGGCAGGGCAGAGCTGGGGATGGCCAAGGGTCAGCAGACTCGCCTGGACCCCGGCCCCCAGCGGACCCCGGCTGCCTGAGGCAAGGCTGCTCTGGCACACACGCTGTTGTCCAGCAGCCCGAATGGCGAGTCACGGCAGGTCCTACCTTAAAGATGAGGCAGTCGGCTTTGTGCTCTGCGTACATGGATGTCAGCCGGTACTGGTTCTCTGTCGTGATGTCGATCTGGTAGCCTGTGAGCGCGTAGCAGACTTTCCGGAACTCCTGGATCTTAGTCTGAAAGACCTCCTTGAGCCGCTGGTTCTTCAGCTCGGCGCTCTCCACCTGCTTCCTCAGCTCTGAGTGGGGAGAGGAGAGGAGGTGAGCCTGCAAGCCCAGAGAAGGAACAGACCTGGGGTGGCAGCAGGGGGCCAGGGCCATGGATAGGTCACCCGTGTCGGCGAGCCCTGACGTGTGTGTGCTCATTCAGAGAAGGAAGAGAACAAGCTGGTAAACAACCTGCACTTGTAACTCCACGGAGAGCAGGGAGTCTGAAAGCCAGACACCTTCCTGGCTTGAGTCCCCGGACTCTACCCCTGGCTTGGTCCCTTCCTGAAGGACAACAGGGAGAACATGGAAGCCGTCCCAGGTCGGGATATGGGGATGCATGGACTGGACCCCTGGCTGCAGCCCTCAGGCAGGAATGCTCACTGACTGGGGACACCGGTCTGCACTCCTGGGCCCCCATGCACAGCTGCAGCAGACTTCTTGCTGAGGGGCCAGACACCCACACACATGGGCTGGGCCGGAGAAGCGCCAAGTAGAGGGGGTGCTTTGAGAAGGGATGCCTTAGAAATGCGTGACCATGTTCCCTGGGGCTCCCCTGGCATCCAGAGACAAGGCCACCAGGTGAAGGCAGGTCCCTGGGCTGCCTGCTGTCCCTGTGCGGCTCTAGCAGCACTGCTCAGGGTATAGGCCCCCCCAGGCCCACCCGTCACTCCCACTGCAGTTTACGGCTGTGTAGGAGAAACTGCTGTGCCAAGTGCAAAGCCATCAGGAGGCTACACAGCAATTACCATGGCTCCTTTCCCCAAGGTGCCTTCCCGGTAATTAAAGCTCAGTTATCCCCCAATTCATCAGCGGGGCTGGCTCTCCTTAAACACGAGGGCAGCCTCTGAAGCCAGGAGCTTCCTGGTGGGCCTGTCTGGAGCTGACGACAGGGACGCCCCTGGGCTGGACCAAGAGCCCCGCCGGCCAAGGGTGCAGTGGGAAAACCCCCAGCCTTGGAGCCGGTCAGCATGGCTTGGAGCCCTGCCCACCATGATGGGGACAGCACCCCATCGTCCTCAGACCGCAGCATAGGTCTGGGCAAGCCCGTTAACCACCAGCTCCCTGGTGGGGCTGACAGCAGGCAGACACATTGGCTAGCTTAACATGACCAGATGCAGGCAGGGTCACTTCTTGGAGGAGGTGATGGGGATAGGGAGCCTGACTTCCAGGGTGAGAAACCCACTGGAGACCCTCCACCCGCTCTGCCCTTGACCTATGGCTTCGAGCCCATTCCCCTCCAGCTCCTGGGTGCAGGCAGGCACAGAGCCGTCTCCAGAGGTGTCACAAGAACCAAGCCGAATCCCATAGGGCCACAGCGAAGTGCGGCGTGGTTCAGGCCATAGCCCCGATGGCGGGAGCTCAGCACTCACACGGCAGGCTCTGGCAGGCTCTGCAGCCGCCTTGAGGCCACAAGGGTGCAGATTCTGCTTCAGAAACAAGGACCTGTGGGATTAAGTGCTCAGCCACGGGCACCTGGCACAGGGAGAACCGTCTGCCCAGGCCACGCTCACGACAACCACCTGCCCCTCACACTGTCTGGCGGTGCCAGGCTGGTGATCACAGTTCTTCAATCCTATCTGCACTGCCCGTGACTCTGCAGGCAGCCTAGGATCAGCCATGTTCTCGCTCTGACCACAGCCTCCTGATCCCAGAGCACAGCTCCTTCTGGCCTTTCCGCTGTGTGTGTCCGTCCACCTGGCCACACGCCCTGCCCTCACCTGTCCCTCGCTCATCACACAGAGACAACGGTCCTGGTGGACATGGTCATTCCGGAGTGGAGAGCCTCGCCATCAGGATGCAGATAGGGAGCCCCTGATGTATCGAGTCATCAGACTGTGAAATCAAAGGGGTTATTGGTGGCTCTGACCTTATGCTCCTCTCTGCGTCTCTCCGCCAGCGCCCCGAGGATGGATCCGCCAGTGGGAGGAAAACCCATTCTACAAGGAGACGTCACTGACCGTGGTTCTGAAGTGATATTTCACCTGTCAGAGGCTGCACTGTTTTTAATGGACCTCAGATGTCCACTGGGAAAACGTAAATTCTGGTAATAACACAGATGACCTTGGAGGAGGTAGGCGCTCCTTCGCCCACAGATACCAAAATGCTGCCCTTTGCACGGTTCAAGAACTCCTACAAGTAGACGTGGCTTCGGTCAGGAGCAGATGAGCCTGGCCATCTGCTGCCCCACCCCGGGAGTGGCACCCAGGTGCTGGGACCCTGAACCAGGCACCACACACGCCCTACCAGCACAGCCTCCTCAACACTGTGAGGCAAGTCCCACGTCACCCTCTGACAGATAAGAGTAGGGGTGCCTGGGTCGAGGCAGGGGGAGCTGCCTCAAGGTCACATGGGCCGTCAGAGGTATCAAGAGGGCTCTGACTCCCATCTGCCTGGTGCAGGTCGGGCCAGAGGCTACAGCTCTCTGGCTAAGTCACCTTAATATGTGTTTAGGAGGGACACCATGAGTTCTGGCTGTGATTCAGGGCAGAGCAAACTCGGTGCTCTGACCTCCCCTTTATTCCACTGTTCAATTGCTTACATAAACGTGAATGAATAATTCACATGACGGTTTGGATTAAATAAATAAAAGATGTGCCTTTAGCCTTGGAAATGCCACTGCTCTGACGCAGCCTCTCCCGGAGTGAGCGGAGCCTTCCTCTGGGCGGGTTCGGTGGCCTGTGCACATGGCGCTCACATTCCAGGTCCCAGTGACCAAGAGCCCGAGACCCCTGGGGTCTGTGAGGACCACAGCTCTGCACCCACCTGCAGGTACCTGCCACAGCCGTCCCCAGGGACAAGCCTGCTAGTGGCGACCACACACGGGCAGGGCCAGCAGAGCATACAAGTGACCTCCTTGGGTCTGCTGAGAGATCCTGGACTGCCCAGCCCAGACCTCGCCTGCTGTGCACGCATCTGGCCATCACCAGACATGAGGTGGAGACCTCGGGCTTGGGGCACCTCACCCCGGACCAGGCCCATACTTGGTGAGGGGAGTTTGCACCGGGCCCAGACTCGCCCTCAGCCCTTTCCTGCCCCCCACCCCAGCTGCGCTGGCCGTCCCCAACCACTGTCTTTTCTCTCTGGGCCACCCCTGCCCCTTCCCTCCTCAGCAGTCCTTTGCAAGGCTCTCCGAGAGTCCTTGGTGAGGGACAAGGAAGGCCGATGGACAAGTGATCGCCAAAGAGAGGACATGGTTGCCCAGAGGTCAGGCATGGAGAGGGGGCAGGGGCAGTAGGGGCCAGGGATGGATGCCAAGGTCAAGGGGACATGCCACCTGCTCTCTGACCTGGCGTGCGGCCCCTCCCAGGCCTGCTGCTTGCCCCCAGCCACATCCACGGAGGCCAATGGATGGCTCTGCCCTCCACCCCCTGCTCATCTATGCCCAACACCTGGCTCCTCCTGGAGTCACGGAAGGCGGATGGGAAAGCCTGTGGGAAGGACACAGAACAAAAATAAACTGCTTTCCAACTCTCCATTATATAAAGGCTAGCCGGGGACAGCACGTCACCCTCGAGAGAGAGAACAGAGATGTCAAGATAAAGGAGAGATGCTTATGGGCACACAACTCTGCAGAGCCAGATCACAGTCCGGAATTCAGAGAAAGCTTTCATCCTGGAGGTGTGGGGAGTGCAAGCGAGAGGCAGACACTTCTGGACCTTCCCTGCAGAAAGCCTCTGTGGGCCCCGGCACACAGTGGCACTGGCCAGCACAGCCCACTGCCTCTCTACTAAAAGTACACGCACTCCTGTGGTTTAATCCCCTTCCTCCCCAGCTTGCTGGGGAAAGCAGGCAGGGGTGGCGACAACCGAGGTCTGTGTGCCAAGAAACTGCTGACCTGGGCTCAGGATGGAGGCCGGGCGCCTGGCTCTCGCAGGCTGCCACCGGGCAGTCCTTTCCTCCAAGCTCCTCCTACTCCCTGGGGTGTCGAGAAGCACAAGCAGAGAGGACCACACAGAAATACTTTCAAGTATGCAAATGGTTCTTAGGAGGGCAGCCGGTGTTCTGGGTCCCTCCGCTCCAGCGGCCTGAGTGTGCCAGCGAGGTGCCTGGGTCTGAGCCCATACCCACCCAAAGCCAGTCAGCTCTGCCCCATGGCTGTTGTGTGGGACAGACGGATCTCCGGCCCTGAGTGCCTTAGCCTCAGCTCCATCCCGGGCCCTCTCAGGGCCATGGCGCCCTGTCAACGGGCTTCCCTGACCTACATCTCAGGCCAGGGAATTCCAACAGCAGAACAGGTGCTGGCTGCTGGCCACCATCCTGGCCACCCTGTGGGAAGTCAGCCCCTTCATGGCGGAGGCAGCCGGCAGGGGAGAGGCAGAGCTGGGACTGGGAGGCAAGGTTGCTGGGGCCCGGGCCTCCCCCTTTAGTTGGCCTACAGGGTCCCTGGCAGCTGGCTCAGGCCCTCTGACAAAACTCTGAGCTAAGAAAGGAAGACGCAGTCTGGGTTAAAACCCTCTGCCGGGGTGCCTGGGCAGCTCAGTTGGTTAAGCATCCGACTCTTGATTTTGGCTCAGGTCACGATCTCAGGGTCATGAGAGTGAACCCCTGTGTCGGGCTCCATGCTCAGCACAGAGGCTGCTTGAGATGCTCTCTCCCCCTCCCCCACCCGAGCGTGCTCTCTTGGGCACACGTGCTCTGTCAAATAACAAATGAAATCTTAAAACAAAACAAAACCCTCTTCTGTGGCCATTAGGCCTTTGCCAAGCAGCCCAGGCTGCTGCCTCTCCAGTTGCACCTGACTGGCTTTATTTTATGCCCTGAATGAAGCTCCACTCTCCTCTTCACCTCAGGGCCTTTGCACATGCCTGGAGCACCTCCTCCCAATTTCTAGCTGACTCCTGGTCACCTCAGCTTCAAAACTGCATCTCTGGAATAGATCCTGTCTCCTGCCTTATGTTCTCAGGGTAGGTGACAGCGTCCCTTATAGAACAGAGCATTTTTAAAAGCTCCTTTGTGTCACCGTTATTTCTCCGGCAGACTCTAAGCTCAGAACAGCTAAGGACTAGGTCTTTTTGTCCCACTACCTCCCTACAGCCCCTCAAGGAGCTGGGAATACAGAAAATGCCATTTATGCATAAATCCTAAATCATAAGCCCTAGAAAATCAGTGTAAACAAAAGTAATGTACACAGGGGTTTCCCTGTGGACAGGGCAGATGGAACGTACGTGCCCACCCTTGAACACGCATGCTTGTCCTTGCTCCATACTGCAACCGCTATGGGAGGGAGGAGGGGCGGTGGCAGACAAGTGCGGTGGGCAAGATCTCTGAAGATGAAAAGCAGACAGAGGAAAGGAAAGAGGCTTGGCAGGTATGTAGAAGTGGGGACTCACCGCCTTGAGTGGCAGGGAGGCTGACCGGAGCAGAGACTAAGGATCCGTATGCTGGCACACGTGTCCTTCCTATCGCCCAGGTGATGGTCTCTCCCCTCTGGGCTGCTATGGGAAATGCTTATACCTGCCGCCAACCCCCCACCCCCCTGCAAACCGTGGCCAGGCTCATACCCAAAGGAAGGGCTGGAGGGCCCTTGGCCCTGGGCCCAGCAGCTTGCTTCCTGAGAAGCCAACAGTAAGGTCTGGACGGGGACCCACACCTGCAGTCCATACCTGTGCAGGCAGATGGGAGGGAGCACAGGCTCAGCAGGAAGAAGTCAAACTGTGCTAGTGGACCCAGTGAGGTCTGAAGCATCCCTGGAAGGGGGCCGAGGCTGTGTGTCCCCAGGTCCAACCCAGCAGCTCCAGGGGGAAGCCCACCAGCCAGCTGCCTGCCCGGGTGTGGACAGAAGCCCTAGTGAGGGCAGAGGAGAGGAGGGGTGAAGGGCCGGGCCCAGAGCAGGCACACAGGGCAGGGAAGCTGGTCAGGGACCAGAGGCCGGGGACCAGGCTGCTGCTGGCCGACTCATCAGAGGCAGGCAGGCCCGGCTCCTGTAGCAATGCTTTGCTTAGGAGCTGGAAGCAGTTTTTGAAATTTTCCTTTGGGGACTCAGGACAGAGTCATTTTTCTTTCTGAGAAGTGAATAAAAAACACTTAGCCAGTGCTACGATTTTCAGGCTTAAACAACAACAAACAGCACTAATATTTCACTATCAGCAAGAGTGGCCCTCTG
The DNA here is from genome assembly GCA_004023965.1 of Spilogale gracilis. Classification (NCBI taxonomy): domain Eukaryota; kingdom Metazoa; phylum Chordata; class Mammalia; order Carnivora; family Mephitidae; genus Spilogale; species Spilogale gracilis. The sequence continues at coordinate 6,439 of PITA01031381.1, forward strand.
AGCCCAGGCTGCACCAGGCAGCTGTTTCTAAACCTGGCGCCCGTCTGGGCTGCTCCAAGGGCAGCGTGGGAAAGGCAGCAAGGGAGGCGGTGGGGTGAGGCCCAGGGGCCAGGGCATGGCGCGGTGTCCCCCACTTTTCCAAGAGGCCGGACAACCAGCTTCCTACTCTGTTGTAGGCCATGAGGCTGGCGTGTGCACCCTGGACCTCAGATACTGTGCCCCTTATCCCTGGGCATCCTCGGCGCTGTGCTCCGCAGCCTGGAGAGGTCTACGTATGGGGCAGGGATGACGGCTAGCGTACCCTCAGGGTCCAGGCCACACAGGTACATAGCAGTGGATGGCAACAGCAAGGCTGCCTATTGCCGACCTCCCCCCTCCCCCGCCCCACTGGGCTCTGATCCACGGCCTGTCCCCTGGGCGCGCCCGTGTGGAGGCTGCCTGCCTGCCTGGCTCCCCAGTGGGGAGGCCGAGGCCCAGATGAGGGGTGGGCCCGCTGTGCGCCCAGCAGTGCTGGCCGTGGCTGGTCGGCCTCTGGAACAGTGCTCCCTGTCGGCTGTCTCTGGCTGAACTAAACGGTCAGGTGTCTGGGCAAGTCCCTGCGTGGCAAGAGCGTCAGGAAAGACAGCACGCAGCTACCCCAATGGGCTCCCCAGAACAGTGGAAGCCAGACCAGATGTTCCAGAAGGCCTGCTGGTGCTCTGGCCACCCTTGGCCCATGGCTCTCGAGTTGTCCCTAGGCCCAGGAGGCATAACGGGGTCCAGTCTTGGTAGTGGGCATGAGGCAAAGGCAGTGCCATCCTCCACTATGAACAGGCTCTGGGGGAAACAGTGGGTCTGCAGGTCAAGGTCCTGAGTTGGGTGTTCGTTTCCTTAGGTTCCAGAAGCTGGGGACGGAGCTGAGGGAAACACCAACCGCGTGTCCAGAGGAGACACACACCAGGAGGGGAGGGGGGCAGCGGTCACGCCTATGGGAACCAAACCACGGCATCACACCGCGAGACCACATAGGAACAGCTCTCTGATGTGGATGTACTGGGTGTGGAGAAGTTGGGGTACAAACTGTGTCCCTATGTATCTGAAAGGTACACGGATAAAAGCAAATGTGTTCTGAGCTGGTCCCTGCAGCTCAACAAAGACCAAGGAGGGGACCTGTCTCTGTAAGGAGGTATGTCCTGGAAGAGCTAAGTGTCAGCGTGATGCAGGGGCCTGACCTCTGATGAAAGAGCCACTCCTGCACCTTGAAAGGCCTGCCCCCCAAGGGTGGTGGTAGGGCACACGGCCCGTCCCCACTCCCCCCCACACGGGACCAGGCCGGCGGCCAAGAAGCCGGGCTGGGCCTGAGCTGTCCCCATGGGAAATGTCCCTGGACCTCCCTAGCAGGTGCATGAGAAAGGGGGTGTGTGGGGGGGTGCTGGCCCTGCTTGGGCCTGAAGCTGGGCCACACTTCCAGGGCTAAATTATTCACGTCTTGTAACTTCTAACTATTTCAGTTTCACATTTTTATATATTCAATAATTAAGCATCAAATATTTATGCAATTTTATTAGCAACCGTGGGAGCCGACCCCACAAGGGTTGTGACTATGGGTCTGGGTCCTGGTCCTGGCTGACCATGTGGAGTGGGGAGAAACACGCCTGCCAGCCAGACCACTACCCCAGGCAGGCCTCCAACGTGCCATGTGCATCCCTGATGAGGTCCTTCTGGTGGCTGCCTTCCTATCCCCAATGCAAACCCCAGGAGAGGGGCCTGGGAGGCCAGCAGGCACAGGGGGCGCCCAGGCAGCCTGGAGAGGCATGCATGCCTGTGCCCGTGCCAGCGGGGAGGTTCAAGGGGCCCGCATTTTCCCTGCATAGCACTCAAGGAGGCCTGCCCATGGAAGGGCACGGCAGACACTGCCATCCTCCACTGTGGGCCTCAGGGACCAGTGGACAAGCCCCTACCACCCCCTAGACTCAGCCTTTTGCCTTCCTTGGGAACGGTTCGCTTGAACCGCCTGCAGCCAGAGGGCCCCTGGGACAAGGTCTCTCCATATGAGCCCATGTTCCCCTGCTGGGCCGGAAATTGCATGTTTTACACAAGAGAGAAGACATTCGCCCTGGAATTATATGCAGATGAGCAGTATGTGTGCCCACCGCCGGCTGCCTGGCAGACGCCCGCCCTGGGTAAGCTCGGTGCCAGCTTTCAAACAGGGGCATCTCTGTGTGATTAATGGCTCACTCCGCAAGCAGCTTGTCACCTTGCACAAAAATGATCTGAAAAGACACCAGCAATTACAGCCCACCAGATTACGGGGTGGGAGAGTCCTGGGGTGACAGGCGGGAGCTCATGTGATATCATATTCCCGGGAAGGCTCCCTCCTCCAGCATGAAGAACAGAGAACAGTCGAAGCCCCAGAGGAGGCCCCCCCCAACCCCGCCTCAGTGGGCACCAGGCTCCCCACCCTGCGGCCTCCTTTGGGAGTGGGACCAGCTGAGCCTTGGTGGAAGGCCATGGCTGGCCCCTCGTCCGGGCAGCTGACAGATGTAGGGTCAGGCCCAGAGGAGGTCAGCGTCTTGTTCACTGTCACCCAGCCAGGGAGCAGCGAAGCCAGACATTCACGCCAGGGCTTCAGGGCAGGATGGAGCCTCCAAAGGCCACCAGGCAGCACCAGTGCTGCCATGAGGAACCAGCCCTAGACACGAGGTGCCGCCTCGGGTACCCAGTCCGGCCTCTGTTGCGTGTCTGACCTTCCCGGCCAGGCTACCAGCAGGGGCCCCTCCAGGACACCAACATCCCAGTGTCCATGCACAAGCTCACAATCCTCTGACTTTGTTCCATTTGTTTGGTTGTTTAGGGGACATTTCCTCCAACTAAAGCACATACCCCATGAGGACTAGGGCCTGGGCTCCTCAACGGCTGGGAAATGTGCTCCCTGTGGAAACCTCTGGCCTGCACACGCACTGGCTCATGTGAAGCTGCGTCACCACATGGCCACTTCAGGGCTGGGGACTGGGACCAGACAGCCAGAGGCAAACTGCCTGAAGCATGAACTCACACACACACGGGGGGCTCACACAAATGCACACAAGGGTGCTCCCATGCACATGCAAACACTCTCACACATGCACATAGGTGCTCACACACACGCACACAAGGGTGCTCACACGCAAACACAGGTGCACGCACACACACATTCACATGCACATGCATGCACATGCGGGTACTCACACACATGCAGGCCTGCGCACATGCTCACACACCCCTGCCAGAGCCAGAAACTATCCAGAGGAGAGAAGCACACAACAGCTCCACCCCATCACAAAACCTCCTGAGATGTAAACCAGAGGACACCACTGCTTAATACAAGTTTCTGGCAACTTTTTGCACATGCGCCCCAGCAGGTGGCCTGTTGGGCTCACAGAGCAGCAGCGGCCTGGGGCCACCAGGTGGGACGGCCTGCAGGTGAAGGCAGCAAGAGGCTCGCAGCAGCAGCAGGCTCACTCCTGCTCCGTTCTGCATGGCGTGTGTGTTATTAATTTCCAACAGCAGGCTCCCAGAAGCCGAGTCCCCGGAAGGTGCGCTTCCTCTCAGAAGAGGGAAGAGCCTCTCAGAGCTCATCTTTTATTGACGGAGTCATTTTCGAGTCAATCCGTCTGCTTTGGGCGAGACAAGATTTTAAATCTTTCTCTCCCTGCTTTTGAGATGTGGCAGTCTATTAAAACCTGCTAGTGTATGTGACCAGGCCGATGACAGACGAGGACAGAGAACCCGCTCAGCGGCTGCGTCCACCCACAGACTGCAGGCTCATTAGGGAAGGCATGGGGACAGACAGAGGGCGGGCAGGGGAACCAGAGGGGTGAGATACCGACTGCCCTCAGGGCCAAGCTCCCCAGAAGACGGGTGTGAGGTGAGGAGGGTGCCAGACACAGCCCTAGGAGGGAAGCAGCTCTGAGGCGACAAGCAGCAGGGACAGATGACAGCCCTGGGGTCTGGGGTCGCATCTGGGGGTCAGCGTCCCGGGGGCTCTGCCGCAGAGCCAGGCTGCTACCCATGGGGTCCCTGATCCAGTCCATGATGCACAGCTGCCTGTGGGCAGGCAGAGCTGCTGAGCGCCAGGAGAGGCTGGGGGAAGTGGTGGGGCTTGGCTGAGCACATGCAGTGGCCGAGGAGATGAGAGTCCAGCCCGGCTCAACTCCGTGGGCTGGGGGGGCGGGGAGAGGGGCAGGGCTCTCCCGGATAACAGGTGCCACGCACAGTGCACTCCCTGCGTCAGGACTCAGAATTGCCCTCCCTCCCCCGGGGCTGGCTGCGGGGGGCCCTCTGGCCCATCCTGCCAGGCTCTGTCTCCAGCCCCGGCCCCATTGCGTGGGACGGCAACATGCAGCACCCGGAGACGCCACAGCAGGCTGACCCCCCGCACCCTCTGCCTGGGGCCACCGGCAAGGCTGCTGTGTACTGCCTTTACGCCCAAGTCCCAATGACCTTATGAAGTCAGAGGGCGTTTTCCCCGCTAACAGATGAGGGACCGAGACAGAGGCTATTAGGAGGTGTACATATCTGATGCCCAGAACCAGGGCTGTCTGCTCCTCGGCAGAAGGACCAGGCAGGCAGGAGTGAATGATAGGGGTGGGAATGGTCTGGGGGCCCAGTGTCTGCTTGTGGCTTCTAGAAGGAGAGGAGGTAGGAGCAGAGTAGGTGCGAAGAGGACGCACCACAGGCATGGCGATTGGGGAGGAGAGCCATGGAAAGCAGCCAGCTTCAGCGGCTAGAAATGGAGATGGAAGAGGACCAGCCCAGAGCCTCCAGGGGACGCAGCCCTGCCAACACATTGCTGTCAGCCCCCTGATGTGACTTCTGATCCCCACTGCTAAAGGATGAGACCTCTGGGGGTGTAGGTGACTGCCATGGTGTCCTGTGTGGGAACTGTCTCCCTGCCCCTCAACAGCAGCAGTAGGACTGAGTCCTCGCACTGAGCAGCCGCCAGGACAGGGACTTTAGGAGGGCTGGTGACTTCTTTACTCACCCAACAAGTTCGTGACAAGAGTGAACTGTGTGCCTGGCATCATTCCAGGCTCAGGGCACACAGTGTGGACAAACCTCAGAAGCTCAGGTCTAAGGGAGTATGTTCCCACTGGGGACACAGACAGAAACACACATAAGCAGGGCTGGGAAGGGGCCACAGTGTGGTGGCTAGTTGCAGCAGACCTCCAGGGGGCCAGGGCACAAGGCAAGCCTAAGGCAGGCAGGAGGAGGCCAGTGCAAAGGACCTGAGACAGGAGGTAGGAGGCAGCTTGGACCATTCAAGAAAAGCAGGGGCAAGGCTGGCAAGCCAATGCAGACACGGACATGGGAGCGCCAGTGGTAAGGCTGGCTGCGGTCATCCAACCAGAGACTGGCACATACTTTCTCCACTTCAGCAAAAGGCCAGTATGAACAGGTCCTGTTTCCGCTAGCTGAAGGAAACTCAAAAAGAGTTTTCTCACTTTTATAAAAAAAGGCAAAAAGCAAAGTAGCATTCAGTGTTGGTTCTGTAGCAAGCCCTCAGAGGCAGCGAGCCCCACCAGCAGCACAAGCAGCCCCGAGCTGCTTTTCCAGGAGCCACGCGTGGCATCCCGGTGCCTACTGCCAGGGCTCGGAACCACGGCTGGCGCATCTGCGTTTTTCCCTGACCGATTTCGTGCATCCGGTAGCAAGCTGTGTTGGAGAGAAGTGGTACTTTGGGAACAACTGGACCTCTAAAGAGGAACAAATGAACGCTAAACCCTCCTTCACATCACACACAAAAGTTAGTTTGATACAGATTATTGTCTAAAAGCTTCTAGAAGAAACTGGGAGATGGCAACGTTGGAGCAAGCCAAGACTTCTGAGACAAAGAGCTAAAGCACAGAAGAAAATACGAGCAGATTGGACTTCATCAAAATTTAAAACTTTCACTTATCAGAAAGCAGCATGAAGAAAATGATCACAAGAAAACAAATACTTTAAAACCATTTTAGCGGAGTAGATGTGAACAGCTCATGAGCTGTGGGAATGCACTGGCCACTGCTCGCTGTCGGGGAGACGCAACCACGGCAGACGGCACGCTGGCTAGCACACCCGCCACACAGCTGTGCCCGGGGGGTCCAGAGAATCATCAGCGCCAGGGGCACGTGGGGCATGAGCAGGGAGCTGGAGATGCCGCCGCTGCTCTGGAAAACAACTTGGCTGCTGCTTTCAAGGTTAAACATAATCCTGTCCCCATCATACCCCGAGAAACAGAGTCCCCGATTCCACTTCCACCCTGTGCAAGCCTCGTGGTCACGCATCCTGGGGAGTGACATTCCGACGAGCCAGGAGGAGGACGCCCCCATGTGTCCGTCAGCTGACGAAGACGCAGACAAAGCGAGGTCCGCACCATGAACGCTACTAGGAGTACATACGGCTTCACAGCCGGACCCCGAGTACATTTCGCTGGGCAGCAGATGGCAGACACATTACCAGAGGCAGAACACAAACTTTGGTCCCACGGCTGAGCGCGAGAGCAGACGATGGTGGGAAGTGGGCAGCAGGGACCCTCTGGGGGTGACAGAAAGGCTCGTTGTCGTGACAGCGACATACGCCTTGCATATTTACTAGAAATCACTGCATGCTTAAAACGGGTAAAGATCAGGACTGCGTTTGTTTTTTTTAAAAGACTATTAGAATGCTTTTAGGGTCACAGTGAAACTGAGTAGAAGGTACAGAGACTTCCCTTATGTGGACACACAATACAGACCCCCCCCCCCACACTGACATCCTTATGTGGACACATGATACAGCCAACCCCACACACTGTTGTCCCCCAGACGGCACAACTGTCACAATGGTGACCCCATGCTGACACATCATCACACAGTTCACAGGAAGGTCACTCTGGGTGGTGGGCATTCTGTGGGTTTGGACGAACAGACCATTATCATCATGCACAGTGTTCGATGTGCCATGACCCAACTCTGCACTCCTCCCCCCCGCCCCAGGCACCCAGCCACTGGTCACTGTCCCTGCAGTCCTGCCTTCTCGGGAACACTCCAGTCCGCAGCTGGCTCAGGAACATGTGTGGCAGTCTGTCCCTGACTCCAGGGCATCCCAGTCGTGTCCCAATTCGGGCAGCTGTGGCTAACACCACTGTGAACAGCCGTGCGCATGGGTCACATGGACCCACGATGTCATCTCCTGGGGGCAAACACCCAGGCGCGTGGCCGCTGGATTGCATGGTGAGAGCGTGGCTGGTTTTGTAAGAAACCACAGGCCCCTCCCGACATGGCCACACCATTCCACATTCCCAGCAGCCGCGCGTGAGGGCCCCGCGGCTCCACATCCCGCTGGTGTCTGGTGCCCACTGTGGCTGGCCTGTGGCTGTTCTGCCAGGGGTGGGGGCGTCTCTTCACTGCCACGGGAGTTCAGTTTAAACACGTGGATTTTGCAATTCCTCAGAGACACCGAAGTGGAGGTGTCCAGAAGAGAGGCGGGCCTGGAGACACAGATCGTCTCTGGACAGATGCCCACAAGGCCTCTTCTGCATGGCTACCAGGGATGTCCCCACCCATCCCTGGTCCCAAAGAGGCCTTGTCCAGGGTAGCAGCTCCAGCCTTGCATGCAGTGGCTATCCCCAGAGCAGCGGGGAGAGGGCTGAGGAGGGAGGGCGGGCAGGCTGACAGCTGCACCAGGCAGAGAGAGCCGAGCCCCGGAGTCCCACCAGCAGGGCCATCGACGAACTCGTGCACATGGAGCAGGTGAGGCAGAGCCCCGTCCTCTGCCCCGTGTGCTGCAGGCCCCGGGGCTAAGTATCAGAACTTCTTTACAACTCCAATCAAACACCCAATGGATTGTGTTACCCTTCATTACCTGACCCTGAGAAAGAACAAGCAGCATGGGGAGAGAATGGCCCCAGACTCATGGTGATGAAGGCGCCAACACTTCTCTGAAGAGCCCGCTGCCTGGAGGCAGCACAGGAGGGTGGGGCCTAGGCCTTTGGACTCTCTCCCGACACTGCTCGGCAGACGGGCCCTGGACTCTCTATTGAGGCCATGCCTGGCCCCCCAGGCACCAGCAGCCTGACCCTGAAGCTGCCTTCCCTCCCCAGGCCTTGCTTCCTTCCCAGCCTTCAGAGACACTGCTGGCCCTCTGAGGTCAGGCTGAAAACATGTGGCTCCCAACACTCCTGCCCTGGGTGGTCCTGGACTCCAGAGAAGCACAGTCAGACACAGTGACGTCAGTTCTGGCAGCTCAGGGCAGCTGCCTCATACCCATGTGCCCTTGCTCTGATTCTCCCAGCCACCCCTTGTCAGGAGAGTCTGCTCAGACACCCTCTGCCAACCATCCCTGGCTCTGGCCTTCAGTGGTCCTCATCTTAGAAGAGGGGAGCCAAGGGCAGAGAAAGGGCATGCCCTGCCCAGACCACCCAGCCATTAGGTGTGCCCTCTGACCCTCAGGCCACCCAGCGACTTCCACCAAAGCCCAGCCATCCAGGGTTTTCTCTGCCTGTTCTGCCTGCCCTAGGGCACGGGGCCCAGGCTCTTGTCTTTGAATGAAGGCGGACGCCTCAGTCCAAGCCAGCAGGTCAGCATGGAGAATGGAGACGGGGGGGTGGGGGGGTGGGGGTGTGTGTGCAGCTGCTGGGCAGCAGGACGCTTGCAGCCCTTCCTGCTTCTCTACCCAGGACACTTCCGCCTTGACAGACACACTCCCGAGCCAGTCCAGCTCAAAGGGGCCGATGAGAACGGCCTTCATCACCATTACCGCACACCAGGCGCACACTGCATGTTTCCACGGGCGCTGTGTGGATGCGGAAGGCAGCCTCCATGGTAGCCCTGGGCCAAGGTGATTGGCCTCAGGAGGGAGCCCAGCTGACAGCGGGGG
>PITA01031383.1:0-15279 GCA_004023965.1 Spilogale gracilis
GCCAAAAAAAAAAAAAAAAGAAAGAAAGAAAAGAAAGAAAAAGGTATGAAGCCATTTCAAGAGCGATGAGAAATCACATCCTCTTCCCTTCAGCTGCCTCCTTATCCGGGGTCGCAGGGCTGTCTGTCAGCGTATACACGCGCCCGAGTAGGCTCTGTGACAATCCCGCGGCAACCACCCTCTCCCCTCAGAGGAAACAGGCTAGTTATGGTGCTGCATGCGGGTCCCTGGTCCCAGCGGATCCTGGTAAGGGGAGTAAACATCTGTTGTTCCCAACGGTGCCTTCAGCATAAAATGGAGCATACTGCATCAGTCTAGAAGAAGGTCCTAACGCTAATAACTTGCTCCCAAGTCCCTTCCTTCAAGTACTCCTTCCTGAACTAGTTATTCAGCCCCTGTGCTGTGCAAAATCCTGGGGACTCTAAGAGCTTTGGAGAAACACCAAACGGGATATATCTGCACAGAACTTTGGGAGGAAGCCTCTGTCCCTGTCCCATAGGAGTGCAAGGAAGCCTGAAGAACACCCAAGGACAATCTTGCAGATCTGCAGTAGAGATGCTAAGCTCCCCTTCTATTCCTCCCTCCCTGTCCTTCCCCTTTCAGGTTCCAGCTTTTTCTATTAGAACTGATGCCGATATGGTAAGAAGTTATTATTCATTTAACTATATTTAGTGAGAATGATCTGAGAATGGGGTTTCTACTTATTGAACTCTCCACTTATCTGTGGGCTACGCAGAAACTCCTTTTAATTTAGGTCCTTGTCATTGAACTGCTTTTTCCTTGTATTTACTTTCTGCCCTAATAGTAAAGAGAAGGTCCTGACCTTGCTGAGTTAATCAGTGCCATTTATATGATCCTCCTGAATTTACTTTACTCATTTGTGCTTCAGTTCCTTAAATGTGAAATGTGAAAAATACTAATAGCCACTTCCTCATGTGGTTATGAGAACAAATGAGATAATCTACATAACTTCCTTAGGACCAGTACCTGGCCTGTGATAAAGCTCAATAGACATGACATATTATTATTATTACTATTATTATTATTGCCCATATATGAGCTGGAGTTGATTTGGTTGAATTTGTACAAAGAGGCATTTATATAAAATCAATCCCATCTCTGTAAATCCATGGTCTAAATGGGTTTCCTTTTTATTGCACTAAAGCAGATACCCAAAGCACCCTAAGTACTTGGGAGGTCCCTGGCCACTGCCTCGACCTTTTCTTTTTCCAGAGGAAAAAAATGTTCCCTCGAAAGGCCTTTAAAAAGTCAGCTGCTGATCTATGTCACACTCTGACGCCCAAGGTGAAGGATTGCCCGCTTATAGTGGTTCACTGCTATCCTGAGGATAATACTTTGATCTATGAAAAGTTCCTTAAACATAAAAACACTCCCTGAAGTTTTCCGAGGGCCTCTGCAGAAGTATTTCAATTTCACTGGAAATTCTAGGCTCACTAGAGGTTGGTATAGTGTCTTCTTTCCCCTCCTAAAAATCTGGCTCTGGAGGGTAGGAACTAGGTTCTGCAAAATATAGTCCTCTGACAGAGATGAACAGTCATCCAATCCAATATCCATCTCCCTTTCTTTAAAAGAGAATCCTTGATTCTTAGGCACATGGTCCAATGTGGCCTGTGGATTCTGGCCAATGAGCTATAAAATACAGTGTCACATGGAAGCTTCCCAGAATCTGCTTCTCTCTACAGCTCTGGGCTAGGATGGGGCACAGGAAAAACGTTCACTAGGTTTGGAGGGTAAGGGAAGCAGCAGTCATGTTTAAACTCGAAAAGTCAATGTCAAGTCAGGTGACATGGGAGCTCATGCACCTGGTCACAGATCTGCTGGCTCACCATGTCAGCCTGACAAAGCAGCTAGGTCTGCCGCAGTTCCTGCTCAATCCTGCTGCTTCTCCAGGTCTGGAACAACATGCATGGTAGGTCCACGACAGGAGGTGCCAGGTTTTCCTACAGGTCACCAGCATCATCAGAATGGAGGTTGGGAAGTGGCTAGAGATTAGTGCAGGCTCTCTCCTTTGTCCTCGTGGGTTCCAGGTGTCCTTGTGCTCTCTCACTTTAGGTCTATATCAGTCAGGGTTCCACCAGGGAGACCAAATCTGTAGGAGACATATAGTAAGGATATATATATGGGAGAATTATTGCAAGGAGGTAGCTTACATGGATGGCTAGTGAGGCAAACCCAAAATATGTAAGGCAGGCCATAGGAAGGGCAGGGCAGGCTGAATCTCTCAGGCATGAGGTGAAGCTATAGCCCAAAGGCGGAATTTCTTCATCTGGAAGTCTCTAGTTCTACCTTTCACCTGATTAAATCAGGCCCACCCAGATAATCAAGGATAACCTGCCTTGCTGAAACTGATTATACACTTCAGTTGCATACACAAAATACCTTTCCAATAACAGAGTCCATGACTGGGGACAACAGCCTTGTTAAGTTTGCACAGAAAACTGACCGTGAAAATGTCCATCGTTCCCTCAAAAGAGCCCATCCTATCTTCAGGCCCAGCCTCATACATGGTACCAACAGAGAACACAGTTTAACTCACGCCCACAGTGTTTCAGCCCCGTGTTGTTCAGGGATCGAGTATATTAGGATGGCTATCGCTTTGGTTGGTGCTCTGGTTAGAGAGTTGCATCAGTTTTGAGTAATCAAAAGGAAGCAACTAATCTTAATGTCCAACCCCATGCTCTTAAGGTAGAACATAGGGAAATACACCAATATCCAGATTTCCTCTAAATTTGAGTACACAGAGGATCCTACTTCTCCACAACCTTACCAACATGGAGTTTTCCAAGTCTCTCATCCTGAAGCCATATGGGGGGTTTCCCCATGGGGAGTGGGATGACATCATAACAAAGTCTTAAAATACATGGTACCGTCTTAAGTAGTTGCTCGCAGATAATGGGGAAACTGATCACAGAAATTATAAAAACAGTGGAAAAATATTTTGTGACACTGTTACCTGCAAAAACTCAGGGGCAGATTATGGACCAACAAATAAAGCACCAGTGGAAAATTGATGACAAGTCTGATGATGAGTTACGTGAATAGACTGCTCTAAATGGGCCCAAAATGTGAAGATACTTATATCCCATGGGAATGCTCAACAAAGAGTGACCTCAGCAGAGGAGGATTTTAATAACTAACTGGATATGATGACCTGTTCTGTGGATATTGTTTTGCTTCTCTTTCCACCCACCCCACCATCATCCAGTAGCCTCAGGATCAAAGAGACCATGATGGCAGGGACAGTCATGCATGGATTCAGCAGCACAGATTTCCATCCACCAAGACTAACCAGGCTGTGGCCACTGCTGAGTGCCTGTCTGCCAGCAACGAAAACAAAACTGAGTCCCCAATATGGCGCCAGTGCCCAGGATGAACAGCCACCCATCTAGTGGCAGGTGTCATTCATACTAGAAAAGACACTCTGGATATGGATTTGTCTTCCCTGCACACAGTGCTTCTGCCAAAACTCCCGATCCAGGGATTGACAGAATGCCTTATCCACTGTCATGGTATTCCACAGGGCATGCTCAGATCAAGAAACTTACTTTACAGCAAATGAAGTGAGGCAATGTGCCCGATGTTCATAGAATTCGTGGTATGACCATGTTCCCCACCCCACCCTCCCCTCTCTTGAGAGAATGGTCTTTTAAGACCTAGTTACACAGATAGCTAAGTGACAGAGAACCTAACAAAGATGTGTTCTATGTTTTTTGGAAAGCAGAAATGAAAGATGATGAACTTGGATATTTAGCAGAGGGAACTTCTGGGCAGTGTCGAAGGTGAAGCCTAGTTCCTTAGGAGAAACTGCTTATAGTAACATGAGAGAGAGAAATTCATTACTGAGCAAAAAGGTGCCAGAACTTGAAGATTTAGAAAATGCTCAGCCTATCCATATTGAAGGAAGAAAGAAAGAGAGAGAAAGAAGGAGAGAGGGAAGGAAGGAAGGAAGGAAGGAAGGAAGGAAGGAAGGAAGGAAGGAAGGAAGGAAGGGAGAGAGGAAGGGAGGAAGGGAGAAAAGGAAAGGAAAGAAGGGAGGGAAGGAGGGGAAGGGAGAGGGGAGGGAAGAAAGAGAGAGAGAAAGAAAGCATGACCTGGAAAGAACACCAAGGATATGGTTGGAAAATTATTTGATAATGAGATCACAGGTTTGCCTCACTGTTTTAAGCATCCATCCCAGCAGGAGTGAGATACAGAGACAATATATGTCAGCAAGGACACAACCAGGATGGAGTAAAGAGGGCAGAGGCGGGATGATATGAAAGAAGGCTGTGGGAATCCTGGGATTCTGCAGGATGGGACAATAGAGCTGTAGGGCCGCCAACATGCATTATATGATTGGTCAAGAAAAGGCAAGAATGACCCCGAGGGTAATTCAGAAATCTAGAGGGCTGTCACTGCCATCACAGACCTGGGGGACAGGCCATCTCCTTCTTGTTTTTAGAAGGTAAGACTGTCTTCTCATTTTCATGGGGCCAGGGGCAAGGCCGTGACACAGAGCCTCAGAGGACAGTACAGCTACCCACTCATGCCCCAGTGGACCTGAAGAGCAGAGAGAATGAAGCCAAGGATGATTATTCTTGAGAGAGCCTGCACCACCCTCTCTCTCAAAAATAAATAAATAATATATTTTTTAAGTTTACAAAAAAAAAAAAAAAAGAAAAAAAAGAAAAGGACATGAATTTGAAGGCCAGAGAGCAAATGGACCAAATGCAGGGCTTCAAAATTCCTGTGTCAGAGCACTAATCCCAGTGTGACTATACTGGGAAGGAGGACCTTCATGGAGGTAAATAAGGCTAAATGAGGCCATAAGGTTGAGGCGGTGACCCCTTACGACTGATGTCCTTATGAGAAGAGACAGAGACAGAGGCAGACACCAAAGGCCAACACGCAGAGAAAAGACGAGGTGAGGGGACACAGCCAGCAGCAAGCGCAGGGGAGGGGCCTCGGGAGAAATCAACCCTGCCGGCACCCTGACCCTGGATGTCCGGACTCTGGCACTCCGAGGAAACACATTTCTGTCGTTTAAGCTGCCCTGTGGGTGGTATTCTCTGACACAGCACTGGAGGGCAGGCACAGGCTGTACATGACGAGGTAAAATAAAAAAAAAAGTTGAGTTCATAAAAGAATTGGCCAGCTTCCAAGTAAAAATGGAACAGAGTAGAAAAACACAAAATATTCGGGGTCTTGCAAAGTTAAAAGACAACTTTTACGTGACTTTGAAGAATAAAAGTTAAGTCTGAAGAAGGCCTTTAAGTGGGGGTGCCTGGGTGGCTCAGGCAGTGAAGCATCGGACTCTTGGTTTTGGCTCACGTTGTAATCTCTTGGTCGTGATCTCATGGTCATGATCTCATGGTCTTGGGATGGAGTCCCACATCGAGTTTCCCAGCGGGCTCTTCAACACAGAGTCGGCTCCAGATTCTGTCTCGCCCTCCCTCCAGCTCAGTCTCTCTTAAAAAAAAAAAAAAAAAAAAAAAAAGAATGCCTTGAAAAGACAAATGACCATATTTTCAAAACTCAACTTGATTTACAAACTATCAAATTCACATGTTTTAAGGGCACCATTTGGTGAGTTTGGGCAACTATATGTAGCCAATCAAAATATACAACATTTTCACATCCCTTTCCCAGTGTCTCTCTACCCTGGCCCCCATCAGCAACTGATCTGCTTTCCATCACTACAGATTTAATGTAGAATTTTATATAATAAACTCATACAGTATATATGCCTTTGTGTCTGGCTTCTTTCACCCAGCATAATACTTTAAAAATTCATCCATGTTGTTATGTGTATCAGAAAGTCATTATGGGAACACCTCGGTGGCTCAGTGGGTTAAGCATCTGTCTTTGGCCTGGGTCGTGATCCCTCAGTCCCAGTCCTGCATCAGGTTCCTTGCCTACTGGGGAGCCTGCTTTTCCCTCTGTCTGCTGCTCCTGTTACTTGTGCTCATTATCTCTCTCTCTCTCTCTCTCTCTCTCTCTCTGACAAATAAACTATTAAAAAAAGAAAAGTCAGGGACACCTGGGTGGCTCAGTTGGTTAAGCGACTGCCTTCGGCTCAGGTCATGATCCCGAAGACCCGGGATCGAGCCCCACATAGGGCTCCCTGCTCGGCGGAAAGCCTGCTTCTCCCTCTCTCACTCCCCCTGCTTGTGTCCCCTTTCTGGCTGTGTTTCTCTCTGTCAAATAAATAAAATCTTAAAAAAATAAAATAAAAGTCATTATGTTTTTTGCTAAGTTGTATACCATGTGGGGACTACAACAAGTTTTTTATCCATTCATACACTGACAAAAATTTGGATCATATGCACTTTTTGCCTATAAAAAGTAAAGCTGCCTTGAATAATCATAAACAAACCTCTGTGTAGACATATGTTGTTATTTCCCTTGGGTAATTTATCTAGATCAGAACCGCTGGGTCTTACGATGTGTACACGTTTATCTCGATAAGAAAATGCCAAAGAGTTTTCTAATACGGTTGTCCCATTTTACCTTCCCGGAAGCCATATATGACAGTTCTAATCATTTCACATACTCATCAACGTTTAGGGTTCTCCATCTTGTCATTGTAGCCATTCAAATTTGTATATAGTGGTATCTCATTATGAATTTAATTTGCATTTCTCCGAGGCCTAATGATGTCAAGCGTTGTTGCATGTGCTTACTGACCATTTCATATATGCTCTTTTGTGAAGTGTCTGTTCAAATATTTGGTTCATATTATATTGGGCTAGTTGTCTCTTGTTATGAGCTTGTATATTGTAAATATTTAGGATATACATAAAGAATTCCTATATGTATTTTATGTATGTATGGGATATTTTCTTTCAATTTGTGGTTTCTATTCCCAGCCTCCAAATGATGTCTTTTATATTGCTCCTGTTTTAATAATGATAAGGTATTTTTCATGTTTATACAACAACAAAAAACTTTGCTTATCCCAGAGTCATAGAAGTTTGTACCTATATATTCTTCCAGAAGATTTACAATTTTAGCATTCATCATTACACGAATGATACATTTCAAGTTAAATTTTGTGTATGGCATGAGTTAAAGGTCAAGATTCTTTTCTTTATGGGTGTTAAAAATGTCGGCACAGTTTAGCTGGCTCAGTCATTAGAGCATGCAACTCTGAATCTCAGGGTCATGAGAAGAGCCTCCAAAGGCAGAGCTAAGGGCCATGGAGAACAGTGAGCAAAAGATTTCCTTCTAAAAGTATTTTCGGAATCTAATGAAGGAGCAGTCCTCCCTCCCAAGCTATATGGCCCTCGCTATTATCTGCCAGTGGAATTTCAGAAATGGTACATGAACTAACGACTCCTATGGACTTTCCACTCTTTTCTCATTGTGAGGTTGTTGACTGCCGTTATTGTATCTGTGTCCTACCCTTGTATATTGGGCACGTGGCACAGAATCGAAGGCGATAAATTATGTTTTTATTTCAGAGGTCTTTGGCTCAAAGATGACAACATCCGAATAATCGGACAGCCACTACACAGTATGCTTTGATATGAAAACTATTTTGCACCACTCCTGGATCCTGGATTTTGATCTTCATGCCATGATTCAGTGAGAGCTGGAGATCATCTCCCTTGTTGAGGGTGGAGCGCATAACTCAGTGGGAAGAAGAACGAACTGAAAATCTGGTGATCCAATTTGTGGTCTGTGGGAAACAGGACCAGTGCCTGCCCAGATTCCATTCTCTTTTACTCCTGGCTACCTAGATGACTGCACTTTTTAAGCCTGCTGAAATTAGGATGGCTGTATGAAATGTGACTGGAAATGACATACGTCCCTTTGGGGTAGAAGTACTTCATTCCATTTCAAGAATCTCTGGCTCGGGTGCTGGGTGACTAAGTGTATTAAAGCCTCTGCCTTTGGCTCAGGTCATGATCTCAGGGTCTGGGATCGAGGCCCATTATCTGGGCTCTCTGCTCAGCAGGGAGCCTGCTTCCTCCTCTCTCTCTTCCTGCCTCTCTGCCTACTTGTGGTCTCTCTCTCTCTCTCTGTCAAATAAATAAATAAATAATCTTAAAAAAAAAAAAGAATCTCTGGCTTTCTCCTCCTCTATTAAGTTGAACCCTACATAACCCCAGTTGAAAGGGCAATATTATAAGATGGTGTTGCCTCCATCAGACTATGAAGACGGCCCTCTACCAACCAACTCTGGGTATCTAGGTTCAGTGAGAAATTCAAATTAAGTCAGGAAGAGGCATTGGTTGTTGTTGCTATTAACTCATCACAGCTTAGCTTTTTCCAATATACTCCTGTTTTAAGTGATTCTGTAGAATACGGGATTATTCAGAAACTCTAATACAAGCCCAGGAAGACAGAACTTTACTGCATGCAATGGTAAGACTCGTTCATTACTGGCCTTCCTTGATAGACCACAAATTTCATAAGGGTAGGGAGTCTCTATTTTATTTACTACTCTATCTCCCCAGGCCCTAGGGCAGTACCTAAGATAAGGTGGGTTCTTAATGCTTATTTTTTAAATGAATTAGTGTGTGCCTGAGCATAACAAATTAATGCTATTATACTCCATTTCATAATCTCAGGGCAATAACTTGACTGTTTCCAATGTCCTATAAGCAATAATTAAAGATTAGCACCACTTACGTAGATCAAATTCATCCGTGTCTTCAAAAGAGAAAACTGGTTTTACCATTATTTTTCATTTTTGATACTGGGCCACTCCTGAAAACAAATATGAAACTTGCCACCCACAAAAAATTTAATCTTCCTCCTCAAAAATGAATAGACAGTGAAAGAAAAGAAAATTTTTCACTCTTATGGAGAGGGACAAATACACTTTCCTAGCAACAGTGAAAAATATGATATAGAGTAAACGGACATTTTGTAGGCTACGTTAACACATAGAAAATGTACTCTCTGGAAAGCAGTGATTCATTTTGAAATGTAGTGGGGTTGCAGTAAGACCAATGTACGCTGAACCAATGCAGGAAATGTTATTAATTTATAATTTATTGAATGGTTTATCTAAGATGTAGTCTTTACTAATTGACTAAAGCAGTGAGAGAGTAGGTATTTAATGAATACTTAGATCAATTGCTTTGACAAGGCTACGCTGTACTTTCTTGTTGGTCAACTTGTATTTTAATCATTGAATTCAAGTGCTAGAGCTATTTCGAGAATTGCTTTGCCACGGTATCATAGTGAGCCAAGACTTCAAGCCTACATTTTACACAATACAGTAATTTACCAAAACACTTAAGAATATTTGCCATATATTTTCTCTGATTTGGGAAAGAAAACTTATCCTAGTTTTTCTTTTATCCACTCTGACTGAAGAAATAAAGAACACAGGCATTTGCAATGAAGATAAATATGACTCTGCTCTAACATGGGTAAATGCGTACCTATAGTCATTAAAAATAACAATATAGGGCACCTGGGTGGCTCAATCAGTTAAGTGATTTTTTTTTCTTTTTAAATATTTTATTTATTCATGAGAGAAAGAGAGGGGGTGAGCACAAGTAGATGGGAGAGGAGGGCAGAGGGAGAAACAAAATCCCTAGCAAGCAGGGAGCCCATAAAGGGTGCTCGATCCCAGGAGATCCTGAGCCAAAGGCAGACGCTTAACTAACTGGGGCAGGCAGGTATCCCAACTGACTCTAGATCTCTGCTCCAGCCTTGATCTCAGATTGTGAGATCAAGCTCCAGGTTGGGCTCCAAACTGGGCATGGAGCCAGCTTTTAAAAAGGGTGGGCAGGAGCACCAGGGTGGCTCAGTACGGTAGCCTCTCTTGATTTTGGCTCAGGTCAGGATCTCAGGATTATGAGATGGAGCCCTGAATGGGGTTCCTGGCTGCATGTGGAGCCTGCTTAAGATTCTTTCTCTATCCCTCTCCTTGCCCTCTGCCCCACCCCTCCACTTCACCCCCCCTCCCCCACCCCTACATCTAAGTCAGGGACAGTTTGCTCTCTGCCCAGAAAAGTCGCACAAAGAGGAGCTGACTTTCCAACAATAGCAAGTTCCAAGACAGACCAATAATCCACCTTAAAATGCTGACAGAGAGTAGCCATCAAATTAGAACTGAATCCTCACCAATGTTATCTTTCAAGAATGAGGATGCATAAAGCCATTTTCCTTATCTGTAGCATGTCCCTACAGAAACCTGTACAGATTGCCCCAGGGCAAAAACCTGATGATCCCAGGAAGACAGTCAAAGATAGGGAAGAGTAAGCATAAAGGTAGTGTATCCTTGTGGGAATTACTCTGCTGTGTTTCCAGGGAGACATGCGTGTTCTTCCAAATCTCAAATCCCAAGAAATCAGGTGAGACACTGAGAAAACTGAGAAAAGCATAATCCTGCTGTGAGGCTTAAAGTGTCATCAATATAGCCATGTTACTGTTCAAAGGAATCCACCAACCTCGAGCAGAAAAAAAGGAAGCAGGAAATGCTAGCAGGTGCTGGGAGGGTGGAGAGAAGTCACCATGACCTTCTCTGTCTGGCTGGAAGCTGCCACCACCTTGTGTATCCTGTCTGTCGCCAACAAGTCACTCCTGCAAATAAAATTAAATCAAGAAATTTATACGCATAATACATTCCATACAAATCCTTCGAGTAGCATTCTAAAAAAATGAACAAATTTTGATAGCAAAATAAGCCCTTGTATGGGCCATGCCAATCCATGCTTCGATGAAGTGCAAGATCTTGGTCTTGGTAGGAGATCTGAATATTCCTTTATTTTTGGGATGCTAACTAATGATAGTTGCTGGGTTTTCTACTCTTTGAATCTTCACTCTAGGCTACCCTTACAGGAAGTGCAAAGCCAGAAGACGTAAATGTTAAATGTGGTGGTAGAATATTCTTTCATACAATCAGAAACTGATCTAAAATCCAAAGGAGGGGCACCTGGCTGGTTCAGGCAGTGAAGCATCTGCCTTCAGCTCAGGTCATGATCCTGGGGTCCTGGGATTGAGCCCCACATCAGGCTCCCTGCTCGGCCGGGAGTCTGCTTCTCCCTCTCCCTCTGTGCTCTCTCTTTCTCTCAAATAAATAAATAAAATCTTTAAAATACAATACAGTAAGATCCAAACTAGCAAAACAACATATCAATTTCCACAGCAAAACTAAAACCAGGGCAAGCAGACAAAATACTTTTATCACTATAAAATCATTTTAAAAGGACATGGGCTTGGGGCACCTAGCTGGTTCAGTCAGTAGAGCACAGGACTCTCGATCTTGGGCTTGAACTCACAAGCCCCACATTGGTAGAGATTATTTAAAAAATAAATAAATAAATGAGTAAATGAGTAAGTACATAAATAATTAAATAAAATCAGCCCACTAAGATGTTTATTGGCTTTAAAAAAAATAAAGGACATGGGCTGATATGAAGGATACATATACCCTAACACCTACCTTAAACAGGCTTTTGGATGTACTCAACAATTTGACTCATATCAGTACAAACTTAAGAAATTTTTCTGTGATGGTATGATACATGTGTACATTTTAGAATTGAACCATAAGGAATTGTTGGTTGTGTGTGTGTGTGTGTAAGAGTGTGTCTGTGAGTGACAGAGAGGGAGGAAATGCAACTATGTCAAAAAGTTTTTTTAAAAAAAATAGTATGGCCTACAGCTGCAGGGACAGCTAACAAGACGCTCACAGAGAAAATGAGACCCTAACTGCTTATATTAGAAGAAAAATAAATGACAGAATTCAAAGAAAACCAGAAAAAAATCCAAATGAAGTAAAAGGGATGACATAATAAAACAGGTCCGAAATAAATAAAATAAAATATAAACATATAATAAAATGATCAACAAAATCCAAGTTGGTACTTTGAAAAGACCAGCTTTAAAAAAGTCTCCACCAGGGGCGCCTGGGTGGCTCAGTGGTTAAGCGACTGCCTTAGGCTCAGGTCATGATCCTGGAGTCCCGGGATCCAGCCCCGCATCGGGCTCCCTGCCCCGGGGGGAAGCCTGCTTCTCCCTCTCTCACTCGCCCCGCTTGTGTTCCCTCTCTCACTGTATTTCTCTCTAACAAATAAATAAATAAAATAAAATCTTTAAAAAAAAAAGTCTCCACCAAGATTAATCCAGAAGAAAAGAAAGCAGGCATTAATAAATAATAATAATGCAAAGGGAAAGAGGACTACAGATGGAACATAGATTAAAAAGACAAGAGCATATTATGAACTAAAGTTCATAATATATATCATAATATATAATATGTGTCATAATATATGAAAACTTGGATGAATTGCAACATCCCTAGACAAATATGAATTACCAAATAGAATCAAGAATAAATGAAAAATCATAAAGAGAACAACTGAATCAGCAGTGAATATTATTCTTATCCATGAGGACAGCATCAAGCCTAGACAGATTTTTAGGCAAGTGCTACTAAATATTGTACTTAATAAAAATAGTTCTAATAATAGTGATGATAATATCAGCAATAATAATTACAAGCTTAAACAAACTGAGGGGGAAAAAGAAGAAATACAACCCAGCTCTTTTTTTTTTAAAGATTTTATTTATTTATTTGACGGAGAGATCACAAGAAGGCAGAGAGAGAGGAGGAAGCAGGCTCCCCAGTGAGCAGAGAGACGGATGTGGGCCCCTGATCCCAGGTCCCTGGGATCATGACCTGAGCTGAAGGCAGAGGCTTTAACCCACTGAGCCACCCAGGAGCCCAAACCCAGCTCTTTTTATGAGACAAGAATAAATCTAATATGGAAATGTGATGAATACTCTAAAAATACAAATTACTGACTTCTTTTAATAATAAAATATACACAAATATTCTTTTTTTAAAAGATTTTATTTATTTATTTGACAGAGGGAAACACAGCGAGAGAGGGAACACAAGCAGGGGGAGCGAGAGAAGGAGAAGCAGGCTTCCCGCCGAGCAGGGAGCCCAATGTGGGGCTCGATCCCACGTCTCCAAGATCATGACCTGAGCCCAAGGCAGTCGCTTAACCAAATGAGCCACCCAGGCACCCCAAATATACACAAATATTCTAAACAAAATATTAGTAAGCCAAGAAGCAATATAAAAAATAGATATTATGATGGACTTGTGCCAATCCAGAAATGGAAAGGTGATCAGTCATTAGACAATCTCTCAGTTTATTATTAGTGTAAGACTAAATAGAATTTTTTTTTTTAAGTAGGTACCACACCCAGCATGGAACCCAACCAGGGACTTGAATTCAAGACCCTGAGATCAAGACTTGAGCTGAGAATAAGAGTCAGATGCCCAACTGACTGAGCCACCCAGGCACCTCTAAAGAGAAATGTCTTTGTATTTAATTTATATAATTAACATAATTAATTATAACATAATTAATTATATTTCTTTTTCATTTATATATATATATATCTGGAGGATATAAAATTTCCTTTGTGTGAAGCTTTTAGTATTGCTCTCATATATTTTTTTTTTACAGATTTTATTTATTTATTTGACAGAGAGAAACACAACTAGAGAGGGAACACAAGCAGAGGGAGTGAGAGAGGGAGAAGCAGGCCTCCCGCCGAGCAGGAAGCCCGATGTGGGACTCCATCCCGGGTCTCCGAGATCATGACCTGAGCTGAAGGCAGTCGCTCAACCAACTGAGCCACCCAGGCGCCCCATACTCTCATATTTTTTAAGATTTTATTTATTTATTTCAGAGAGACACAGGGAGAGTGAGCATGAGCAGGGGAGATGGGCAGAGGGAGAGAGAGAAGCAGACTCCCCACTGAGCGGGGAGCCCGATTTGGGGCTTGATCCCAAGACCCTGAGATCATGACCTAGGCCAAAGGCAGATGCTTAACTAACTGAGCCACCGAGGTGCCCCTGCTCTGCTACTTTCCGTAGAAAATTTTTTCTCATTTCTGTAGACATGTATATAATATTCAACTCCCATTTTGATTTCCTCTTCGTTACACATATTTTTAGCAGTAAATTCTCACTTTTCACATAGTTAAAATTCTAATCGATGGTTTTACTAGATTATGATTAGTGAATTCAGCCTGTAAAATTTCTACATTTTAGAATTTATTACGCTTTATTTGTTCAGGTATATGACTGTTTTAAGAAAGAAAAAAAAAACTCAGTTCTATAAGCATGAAAAAGCAGAGGATCTTTTATCGTGTAGTAAAAGTTTTGTACCTAACACTATGCTCCTATCTCCCCAAATACCTATACAACGATAGGTATGTATTCATGTTGGCTGGATTATTTAAAGCCTCTCTTTAATTCATTCAATTGCAACAACATACATTAAGAGGTATCATTTGTTTTTAGTTTGATCTCTGTATTCTGAGGACTTTTTGCTTTATACAATTAGCAGTTCTTACTCGGTGATAAAAGTCTGTGGTTCTCTTACCTTCTTGCTGGATTGTAGTTTTTATACCATCTAACATCCTTTCTTGTCTAATTAAATGTTTTTGGCTTTGAATGTCCTTTTATCACAGCAGATACATTCCTGAATTTTCTGATTTGCATTTGCCTTATGTATCTTTGCTTCATCTTTTATTTTTGACCTTTCCTTCTCCTTTTGTTTCAAATATATCTCTCACAAATAACATAGGTACTGTACTTTTAACTCAATCTGACAGTCTCCATCTTTTGATGGAGGAATTCAAGCAGGGAGGTTCAGTACTTACCATTTACTGTCACAAGCAATACACATGGCTTTATTTCCTCCATCTTATTTTACTTTTACTACTTAATAAATTCAGTGGTCTCCTCTTGTCTCCTCTCCTCACTTTTACTGAATGAATGAACGCTATCTCCATCCTACCTCCTCTCTTCAACAGAAGTCTTGCTTTTCCCTCTGATTCTGGTCCTTGCTGACCATATGAAATATACTTTATCTTTCACATCCCAGGTTTTGCTGAGATCATTTAGAATTATTAAGTACCAGGCTAACTCATTAACATTCACCTTAACCTTTGTCTAACAAATTTTAATTATTTTTACATATATTTAATCACTAATAATGAAGGGTTCCTTGCTGTTGTGGTTCCTCTCCTCTATCTTCAAATTTCTGTTTTGATTCAATGAGAACATTTGCTTAAAATAAGGTGTGTGGGCATAATAGTAAAATTCTTGAATCATAAAACCAAAGAATATGTCTTAAGGGAAGCTAGGAGAAAGCGATCCCTTACCTATAGAGGGAGGACCATCAGAATAACATCAGACCTTTCCACAGAAACCTGGCAAGCCAGAAAGGGCTGGCAAGACATATTCAGGAAGTTACATGACAAAAATATGCAACCAAGGATAATGTA
>PITA01031385.1:0-15289 GCA_004023965.1 Spilogale gracilis
GGTCATAGGGTAGCTCTATCTTTAATTTTTTAAGGAATCTCCACACTGTTTTCCAAAGCGGCTGTACCAGTTTACATTCCCACCAACAGTGTAAGAGGGTTCCCCTTTCTCCGCAGCCTCTCCAACACTTGTTGTTTTCTGTCTTGTTAATTTTGGCCATTCTGACTGGTGTAAGGTGGTATCTTAGAGTGGTTTTGAACAATTTCAGTTTTAAAGCTGAAGGTTTCCTACTTCCATGTGGAAGTGGATGAATTTGGATATATTAATAAAGATGATTCATCACAGTCTTCATTTTTTTTGGATTGCCATGATGCACCAAAATCCAATGAATTATCAGGATAAAGGAAGTGGGCTATGATAACCTATAATAAAAAAAATATGAAGACTTTAATTTAAAACATAGTCAATATCCACTTGTGTATTTTTAATATTTTACCTACAGCAGCAGCATCGTATTAAAAGTTATATGTCTGATCCATTGTGAATTTCTTCCAGAAAGTATTAATATGAGGGACAGCTGTCAGTCAATGGCTCATCTGTCAGTTCTGTATCACTTTGATCTCTACAAACATTCAGTGATTGAAGTTTTGAGGTCTTATATTTAGTTGCTCAATTTTAACATTGAAAGAATATGGAATAGAATTGAAAGAAATGAAAGGAAAGGCAGATACCATAACAGTTAAGATTTTGGAAATAGATAATATTTTATTTAAATTCTGTCTTAAACTTTTTCTAGTTAATTATCCTCTCTGGGTTTCATTTCTTTGTCTGTGATATGTTAATATCACATATATAATTATGAATATTTTCTAATTTGCCAAGTATATGGCACTTAATGCTTTTCATGTAGCAAACCTGATAAATTATATGAAAGCTCATATGTATATTTACATGTATATAATATAAATACATGATTATTAGAATATATATTCTTTTAGAATTCATATTGCCAAATTAATACATACTAAAATGTATTATTTTGATATATATTCTTTTTAAGATTTTATTTATTTATTTGTCAGAGAGAGACACAAGAAGAAGGGAGTTGGAGAGGGAGAAACAGGCTCCCTACTGAGCAGGAAGCCTGATACAGGGCTTCATCCCAGGACCTTAGGATCATAACCTGAGTCAAAGACAGACACTTAATAACTGAGCCATCCAAGTGCCCCATTATTTTGCTATATATTCTTATAGTTTAGTTTAAGAAGATATGGTGTATACTAGGTTGTCGATAATGCACTAGAATACCAATTAAAAATGGGCAGTATGGAGAGCTCACAGTTCCTATAACTAATTTTTGACCTTGCCATTTTATTTTACTTTATTTTATTATGTTTTCATGTTTTTATTTAAATTCTAGTTAGTTAACATATAGTGTAATATTGGTTTTAGAAGTAGAATTTAGTGATTCATCACTTACATACAATACCCAGTGCTCATCACAAGTGACCCTCCTTAATGCCTATCACCCATTTAGCCCATCCCCCCAGGCTTTACCTCCAGCAACCCTCAGTGTTTTCTCTCTATAGTTAATAGTCTCTTATGATTTGTCCCCCTTTACTTTCTTCCTTCCCTTATGTCCATCTGTTTTGTTTCCTAAATTCCACATACAAATGAAATCATACGGTATATTTCTTTCTCTGACTGACTTATTTTGTCACTTTAAATCTGCATAAGTAGCTGGGGTTTTTAACCAGCAAATGTGTAAATCAGAAAAAGGTTACACTAATGTTGCTTTTAATAAGAATTGTGTAGTGTCACTCTGAAAGTTTTGTTTAGAGAACAAAAGAACCAGAGCCTATATTCTAACAAAAGAACAAATTATATTTATTTAGTAACTTTTATGAGATTTATATGAGAACATGGTTAGAATAATCATGATTCCTTATGATTTAGTTCATCTATTTTTTTTTTTCTCAATAAGTTCATTTTGGACTTACAAGCACCGTAATATGTCTCTAATTCCTCTACTGGTAGAACAGTGGTTTCCAACACTAACTGAACAATAAATTATCCAGTGAATTTATAACAATGCTAAATGCTAATGCCTGAGACATGTCCCAGATGAGATCAATTAGTAAATTAATATTCCTCATAGTAAGGCCATAATACAATTTTTTTGTTTTCTTTCTGTTTTTGTTTTTGTATTCTTTTTTAGGTTTATTTATTTATTTGACAGAAAGAGACAGTGAGAGAAAGAACACAAACAAGAGGGAGTTGGAGAGGGAGAAACAGGGAAGCCTAATGGGGGGCTCAATCCCAGGACCCTGGAGTTATGACCTGTGCCAAAGGCAGATGCTTAATGACAGAGTCACCCAGATGCCCTCAGATTTTTTGTTTCCTAGAAAAGCCAGAGTTGACAACACTGTTGTAAAGTATATTTAGAAAAGTAGGAAACTAATGCTTCATCATTTTTTAAAGAGTTAACTGGAGGATTCTAAGTATAGAGTCATATTTGAAATCTCCCTATCCATATTTTATTAAACTGCTAGAATAGGAGTAATTGATTCTGGGATTTTCTACATGTGATTTATCCACATATGGTTGGAAAATACCCTGTGGATATGGAGGAAGAGAAAGCTTACTGATATTTTTATCATTCTCATGTTTAAAGACCAAAGAAATGTACAGTTGAGAAGTTTCTGCAAATATTTTGTATTGTTAAGACTGGAACCATAAAGAGGTTATTATTTTAATAGCAAATATAGCATTGTGATTTAAAAAAAAATTTGGGGGGGGGGAGGAAGTGATTTTGTTTTGCTTGGTTTTGGTTTTGGTTTTCTATAGCCACAGGACCAGTACAAAGAAATCATACTGCGGACGTGAAAATAGAGGAATTTGGAGTTTTCAGAAGATGGCTCAAGAAACCAAAAGAATTGAGACAGAGAACAGATATCTGAGGTAAAATGAGGAAATATAAACTGGGGCTATAGGTGCAATTAGTTCAAATTTCCTCTGGAGGAATAATTTTTAGTTAATAGGAATATTTTTAAGATAGTTTAGTTTTCATTTAGCTTTCATTTTTTTTAACTGTTTGACAGAATGAATGACATTGTACATAAAATTTTAATCAGTGTATGATACATATGTATAGAATCATATTTTTTAATTAAAATGATTTTGGATATGGAGGAGCTATTAAAGCATATATATATTATATATATATAATTATAAGTAATGTATATTTATATATACTACTAAAATCACTAAGCAAAGTCTGGGAATGTAGCTGAACTGAAAGACATCAAGGAGAAGGGGAGGAAAGCTGTCGAGTCTACAGAACTATCAGTTCTGGGTTGACCACAGCTTTGTTTTGATATCAAATTGAATCATAATTAGAGTTTTTGGACTCATAATTGCTCTGCAAGTTTACTCAAAAAAATAAAAATGTTTTTGAAAGCCAAATACATAAATAAGTGATACAGATAAAAATAATATGGTTAAAATGAAAACCAGTGGCTTCAAATCTCCCATGGCCAAACTGATCTGAGGAACAGTGTTAAGAATGTTCCTGACTCACCACAGGGTCGGTTATGCTTCTCTTTGAACTAACGAGCATTTCTAACAAATGCATTATTCAAAAATGGACTTATGGTCTTCTTTTACTGAAAAATATTTAGATCTTGGCAAAATGTAAAGGAAATGGGAAATCAATGAAAATTAAAGGCTCTGTCCTATAAAGGATCTCAAGATCTGAAATAAAGAAAAAGTTTCTATGTCAGAATCCAGATGGATCACATTTAATATAAAAAGCAGGGCAGAGTGAAAGGTCAGTTAGATGATTATCAGTGTAATTAAAGGAATGAAAAAAATATATGGGTCAGTTCATCTCAATGTGTTTAGATTTAGATTGCATTTTCTTTTACACTAATTCTTATTTGGGTAAAATATATTAATAATTGTACTGTTATTAAAATTTTATCACATGAACAATAATTATTTTTAGAAAACTTAACATCCAGTAAGTTGCGATGATACTTTGAGAAAGCTCAAGAATATAACATCAAAATATTTACAGTTAGCACAGTTATGGACCCAGAAAATTTATTAAGCCCATGGTCATTACAAGGTACTATAGCATATAAGCTTTTCTTTTAATGTATTTATATTTCTTTTTGTAATTTAGTTATTTTATTCTATCACTATTATCTCTATTAAGAAAATGACATTGTATTAATTATTGGAGATTCATTTATTTTGTTTTTTAAATGTGCTTTCTAACATGGATCAATTCTTCTTTGTAGTTTAATTGAGATACAACTCACATATCATAAAACTTATCTATTGAAGTGTATGATTCAATGTTATTTTTTGTATGTTCACAAGATAGCGCAATCATTACCACAGTCTGATTAGTAAGTATTAGAACAATTTTTTCACACTACAAAGAATCCTTATAGTCATCAATAGTCACTCTCCATGCTCCCTGACCAAAGAACTAGGAAACAATTAATGTGATTTCTGCTTCTATAGATTTGCGAATTCTAGACATTTCATTCAGATGCAATCATGCAATACGTGGTCTTTCACAACTGGCTTCTTTCATTCAGCATAATTTTGCAAGAGTCATTTATGCTATAACATGTTTAAATATTTGATTAATTTTATTGCTGAGTAATAATCTATCACATATATATAGTTAGGAGTGAAATTGATGGGTCATATTGTAAATCTGTTTAACTTATTGAGAAAAATGACAAACTGTTTGTCTGTGTGTTTGTTTTGTTTTTTGTTTTTTGTTTTTTTCTGGAGGCCTGCTCTGGCTGAACCAGGGGTCCCTGAAGGAAGGAAACTGTCGGTGAATGAGAGAGCCCTGAAGATTCCTTTGGATCACCTGCCAGGCATCTCTGCTTTGCTGGCTTTTAGTGTCTTTATTTATAGGCAGCAAGTTACAAATCATCATAAAGGAAAAAGTCTTTTACAGGGAATGATTTTTGCTTACACAGCATTTTGATTAATGAAACATAGTGCTTTGGTTAGTAAAACATATTTTTGCAGGTGTCCATATCTACAAGTTACATTAACTCCTTCAACCAGGGCATATCAATTAGTAAGGTTATTTATGATTTCTGACATTTGGCACCTAGATGATAAAGGGTAGATTAATCATATGGTACATTTTAAGCAGGCCTTATAGATAAGAAAGCAATTAAAAGGCTTAGATGAGCTATATACAAAGTTTAAGTGACATCATAAATATAATGGCCAGAAGTTAGTCTGTCCATCATCAAAGAGAGAGATAACTTATTTTGCAAAGGTAAAAGCACTTGCTCAAGCCTCTTTTCTATGACTGGGTGCAGAACTCTTTATTTATGGATCTTCTGTGTGCGTGACAATGTTCTTGTTAGTACAGTTTTATTCCTTATATTAAGCCCTTTATTTAACAATTCAAGAGCCTTGACAATCTTCTCCACAGAGCTGCAGGAAATTTAAAGGGAAAGTACAAAAAGTACACTCTTAAGGACTGTAAGATAGTCTCAGTTTGGCTTAGAGCATCCTGAGGCCCTGTCAAGAGTAATGAGCTTTACTTTTAAGATAAAGAACAATCAGTAGAAAGGGAAGATGCCAGTTTCACCCCATGGGCAGGAGCGAGGCTCAGACTGGCCTAGTGAGGTTATTTTCTGGTGGCAGGAGCTATGCTCTACTGCTACCTGCTCACTGAGACTTATGGAAGTCAGTGAGTTTTCCTGTGAGGCAGGAGCTGTGCTCAGACTGTCATCTTCCCCACGGTGACTCCATCAGCTTGCGAGACCCGGGCGGCTCCCAACAGTTTAACAGGCTTTTTTGTTTGTTTTTGTGTTTTTTTGGACAATCGTTTTTTTTCCAAATAAGCTGTACCATTTTACATTTCCATCAATGATGTATGAGGATTTCAATTTCTTCACTTCCTTTACAGTACTTGTTTATAATCTGGGTATTTTTTATTTTAGCCATCTTAGTGGGTGTGAAGTAGTATTTCATAATGGTTTTGATTTGCATTGCCCTAATGGATAAGGATGTTGAGGATTTTATTATATGTCTATTGGGCATTTTTATATTTTCTCTGTACAAGTATCTATTCATGATTTTGTACATTGTTTGTGTTATGTGTTTTTTGTGTGTTTTACAGTTTTAGGAATTCATTATATATTTTGCATATGGTTCAATGTCAGATTTATAATTTTCAAATATTTCCTCCCATTCAGTGGTTGTCTTTTCACTTTATTGATATTATGATATGCAACATAAAAATTTTTAATTCAGATGAAGTCAAATTTATCTTTTTTTCTTGGACACTTTTGCCTTTGCTATGTTAGCTAAGAAATCATTGTCTCTTTATTCTTCTAAGGTATTTTAGATTTAGATCTTAAAATTTTTTTAAAAAAATCTTATTTATTTATTTGACAGAGAGAAACACAGCTAGAGACGGAACACAACCAAGGGGAGTGGGAGAGGGAGAAGCAGGCTTCCCACGGAGCAGTGAGACCAATGCGGTGTTGATCCCAGGTCTCCGGGATCATGACCTGAGCTTAGGGCAGTTGCTTAACCAACTGAGCCACCCAGGTGCCCCTTAGATCTTAAATTTTGATTGAAGATGTATTTTGCTTTCATTTATGTGTATGAGGTGGGGGTGTGCCATATTTTTGCATGTGTATATACAGTTATCCCAGCATCATTTGTTGAAAAGATTTTAAATTTGTTTTGGTACCTTTGTAGTGAAGCAATCACAAAGGTTATCATTTACTTCTGTATTCTTAATCCTATTTCCATTTATCTGTATAGTTATCCTTATGCCAGTAACACACTGTGTAGGTCTTAGACTTTTCTTTTTGAGTAGGTTTTTGGATTAACAATTCAATCTCCTTAATTCCTGTAGGTCTATTTAGATTTCTTGTTTCTTCCTAAGTCAGGTTTGGTAGCTTGTGCTTTTCTAGGAACTGTCCATTTCATCTGATTATCTAATTTATTGACATACAATTGTTCATAGCATTCTCTTAAAATATGTTTTATTTTTATAAGGTAGGTAATTTCTCATTTTAGTAGTTTGATTTTTTTTTTCATTTTTGTTTTGATCAATTTAGCTCAAATAAGTCAGTGCTGTTATCTTTATAAAGAGACATTTTTGGTTTTGTTGAATTTCTGTATTTTAATTTTAATATTCTCTATTTCATAATTTCAGCATGAATCTTTATTATTTTCTCCCTTGACATAAGTTCAGTTTGCTTTTTTTTTCCCCAGTGCTTTAAGGTTGTAGGGTAGATTGAGATCATCTTTTTTTAACATAGTCATTTTCAGCTATAAGTTACCTCTTAATGCCTAATTCATGCAATATGGCTCAGGGCCCTTTCTCATACTTCATTCATGGTGCCTCTGCCTTTATATGATTTATAAATTGTCATAGAAGCAAGATTTTCTTTAAAAATCAAACTCTGTGTGTGTGTGTCTGTGTGTGTGTGTACATGTGTGTGTATATGAATGTTTTAAAACCAAATCCAGAGAAAAATCCCTTACAGAAGAAAACTTAGTTGGAACAGAGACCATATTAAAAATAACAAAGAATTGGAACTAAGAAACTCATAATTCAGCATAAGACATGCAAAAAGAGCCAGATATTACTTTATTTCACAATTTTGACTCTGACACTTATAATGGTAACTTTTTAATGTACTTTTAATTTTTTTTGGAAATGGGTATGCAGAAACCTGTGATTTCAAAACACACATGAAAGACTATAAAGAGCTGCTTAACTCATGTTCCAGGAATATGTCAAGTATACATCTCCTATAGGACATTATTTTATACATTTTTCCATTTGTAAATGTCTTTTCATGTAATTTGATATAAAATAATAATATCCTAAACTTGATGTTTAGTGAAGTATGCTACAGTGAGGTTTGTGTACATTTAGAATGAGCTGGTAGAAAAAAGGAAATATGTAGACACACTCTGATTACCATTTAGCTGCCTGTTAATTATAAAACTCCATCAAAAGAAAATGCCAGAGAAAAATCTATCTAGCTCATTTAACATCATGTATTTTGTTCTTATTTCTAGTGGAAAAGTTTCCATCTGGAAATTTTGGAAAGCCTAAAAAATTTAGGAGAGAAAGAAACATCATTTGTAATTTTTTTTCAGTCAATAATAAGTGATAAATTTTCTAAGTATCTCCTTATTTTTAAATTGGCATCATACAACTCTAAGCTGCTTTTAAACTTTATGTATTCATAATACTGTACATCATAAAGTAATTTGATTTTTTTTAGTGATGCAAAACATTGAAGGAATTCATGATAGAGAAAGTCCTTCTCATTTCATACAGTTGTACTTGCCATAATAGAGATCAATATCCCTAGCACAGGAAAATATTCTTTCTATATATACCAGAGTATGTTTTCAAACGTATGAAATGGTAATTCTAATGATAGAAACAGGTTCTATAATATTAGAGTTAATGTGGACTAAATGTGTACATATTTTGTTTTATTGAGCAAGAAGATTGATAGTTACTTGCATTTTATTTTGCACATATTATTCATTCATTGGTTTGTTTTTCAATTGTACATTGAGTAACATTTCCAAGTAAAGCTCTCTAACACCAATAAGATGTTTTTCACTAATAATTTTTTAAACTTTTTAAAAAAAGATTTTATTTATTTATTTGATAGAGAGAGAGAGAGATCACAGGTAGGCAGAGAAGCAGGCAGAGAGAGAGGAGGAAGCAGGCTCCCTGTTGAGCAGAGTGGCCAATGTGGGGCTTGATCCCAGGACCCTGAAATCAAGACCCCAGCCGAAGGCAGAGGCTTTAACCCCCTGAGGCCCCAGGAGCCCCTTCACTAATAATTTTTTGTTAGAATATTCATAGTGCAAGCCAAAAATAGTGCATGTAAATTAGGATGAGTAATCCTATCTCAGACATCCTTCCCCCCAAGAAAATAGGTTTAAGGAACCAGAGTTTAAAAGGCTTTTGTGAAAAAGGCAGGAGGACGGAGAAATTACCAATTATATCAGAAGGTGTAATCCATGTAGGGAAGAAACCTATCCCTGAAAAATGATTTCTAAATCTATCATGTCTGGGCTTATAGGCTATGCACTATACAACTTTAGACCAATTTTATAATTTAACCTCCTTTTCCCAGCTCATGGGGATTGAATACCATTGCTATTCATTAATTTTTCATTTCACTGAAATAAGTCATGCTTTTCATAGTCCAATTTTGTTTCATTCTATTTGATGGTAGAAAGGAAATGATTATTTTTATCTTGGGTTTTTATTTATGCCATCAAGAATCATAGTAGTGGGCTGATTTCATCATGCTACCTACTGATACTATTTGTCAGCACTGGAAGGAGATGCATGACTAATAATGAAAGACCTCACATAATGAGAAATTGATAGCACAATCATTAGATCAAATTTAGTGAAACTACTAGATAAATAACCCACAACTCATCCTTTTTTTCCAAAAGTAACCTAATTAATAAAATATTATGGGGCAACAGGAGGAAGAGACAAATATTCATCACTTCTCTAAAAATTAAAGGCTATTTATGAAAATAATATTCTGCACTAACACTATACACATAGCAATCCAAGTATGAAAGTGTATTATTTATGTTTTGCATTGTTTACATTTTCACAGGAATAGTTTTATATTTAGGGCTAATTATCGATGCATAGGTCATGATTGATCTAAGGTTTTGTGCTGTGAGAACCTGTGTAGAAGAGTCTTGTGGGAAGAGAGAAATATTGGGAAACTACATCACTTAATTCAATCTTGACATTCTTCATGTCAACCTGGAAACACATCAGCCCTCTCCTTCCACTGGAAGCATTTGGTAGCAGTCGGGACTTTTTCCAGACGTTTAGACCCTGTAAGAGAGAAAGTGAAGTTCGCTAGTGTCTTATGGATATGGATCTTGCATTTATATGCATAAAACCCAAATATGACTATTTTTTAGGCTACAGATAATCTAGTTTGAATAAGACCTTTGGATGATAGCTGTATAAATGTGAGAGGATTTACTTAGAGGTCATGTCTAGAACAGACTAAATTTAAGTTTTTTTTTTTGTAACAATACCAAATCAACACTAGAAAAATATCCTAAGCACTAGAGGCATTTTAACCCAATTATCTGTATGAATCTATCCAATATATTTTCAGACATCATAGCTGTTTTACTTGGCATTTCTATTCTTCAATGTCACTTTTCATTAATGCACTGGTTCTGTTACTGTCGTTTGATGACTTCTCCACTGTCATTTTACTTCATTAACTGATTATTTTCTAATTGCTATTTTATGCCACTGTTTGATTCATCAGCTTTTAATGTTCCATTTAATTGACTTCTTTGTCTAAATGATGTGAAAGAAAATGTGGCTGAATTAATCATTTAGCTTCTGAATTCTGATATAGTGAGAACTTATTTTGATTGTTCCATTTTCTAGATAGCAAAACTAAGGATACGTATCCACAGTCTTCTGAAATATTTTTCATTGAAAGTATTCTTACTCCTGACATTTTGATTTAAAAAAAAAAACTAAATAGCTTCAAGGACATCTAATATACACTACATTTTGTTCATTTTAAAAGATCTGGCATTTTTTATTCTATAAGATTTTACTTGGCAGGATTTTAAATCATAACTAAAATTATATTTTATGTAATTTAGTGAAAATTTTAAATCTGAAAGCTATGGGTCAAAAAATTGGTAAATAAAGAGTTTGTCAGGACCTTGTTGGGGCTTACTTAGGATTACAAAATAGTGA
Source organism: Spilogale gracilis (assembly GCA_004023965.1). Classification (NCBI taxonomy): domain Eukaryota; kingdom Metazoa; phylum Chordata; class Mammalia; order Carnivora; family Mephitidae; genus Spilogale; species Spilogale gracilis. The sequence goes on from PITA01031385.1 coordinate 10,748, forward strand.
TTTTTAGGAAAATTAGAAAAATAGACATAAACATTCTAAAGTTCAATTTGTATTCATGTTCAACATTTTCTTGTTACAGTTCTCACTGAGGAATGATTTGGGCCACATGACCAATTTCGTGCAGGAAACAAGAGTCAGAATTGAGGGGTACCTGGAAAGTTCAGTCAGTTAAGCACCAGAATCTTGATTGTGGCTCCAATCATGATCTCAGGGTCAGAAGATTAAGTTCTGCAATAGGTATTGCACTAGCATGGAGCCTGCTTAAGATGCTCTCTTACCAGCTTCCTCTGCTGTCCCCCACCCTGTTCCTCCACAAATACACTTGTGTAATCTCCTTCTCTCTCTCTCAAAAAAAAAAAACAAGTCAGAATTGAAATTCAAATCAAGCTTTGCCACACACTGAAGTCTGAGTTCTATCTATATTCATAGTAATGAATGGTGGGAAATCAAAAGTCAGATGATATATATGTTCTGGGAAAACAAAGAGTATTACTTCTCACTCTGTCATGCTCGTTTCTTATATCCTCATTGACAAATCCCTAAGAGATTCCAAAGCTTTTTGCTTCTTTGCCAAGCCCGAGGCCTGAGAATCTCAGTCAAAGCTCAGAACTCAGTGCATAAGTTGCAAACTCTTAGGTATCAAATGTATGTCTTGTCTTGGATTCTCACCACTTTCTTGGAAAGCTACACAGCTCCCATTCTTACATGACCTACAAATATGTCTCCCCTGTTCAAATTGGGAGAGTTTCTGTGTCTTACACCTTGATCTCAAAAGCTTTGTCATCCTCTTTTCCTCTTTCAGAGCATGACTGTAATTAGGTTAAGCTTCTAAATGCCAGACCTAAAGCATCAGAAAAGATGGATGATGGATGACTTGATTCAGTTTGAGCTGAAGAGAGGAAAATGCTGTGAGAAATTCTAATTATTAAATAAATGATTCTCATTCAAGAAAACAAGTAATGGTCATACAATGGTAAACATACTGTAGTGGATAATTGTACAATAAGCACAAAACCCTAAGATCAATTTCTTTAGGAAAGGACATCATGACATTCAAGGTGATTTTTTTTAACACTTTATTTTTTTAGAATAGTTTAAGGTTCACAGAAAAGTTGAGGGAAGGTACAGCGATTTCTCATATATTCTTACCTCCAAAGACGTGTAGTCTCTCCCAAGCTGGATTTTTAAAAGTGAGTGAGAATATATCTAGGCAACAAAATGAGAGGCTGAGCTATAGGACCAGTCTGTGAAGGACATGGAGAACAGATCCTGTGGCACATTGAAAAAGTTGGTTTTGTTAGCTATGCCAAAACAAGTATTCCGAATTGTAGGATGCTGGGCCAGGAGGTAAATAGCAGCCACAGAAGCTTTCATATTGGCCTTGTTATGCACTGAATATTTGGTTCTCCCTACCCCCAAATTCATATGCTAAAACTATGCCCACCAATATGGTGGTATTAGAAGGTGGGACCTTTAGAAGTTAATTAGGATAAGATGAGGTCATGAGGGTGGAAGCACTTATGAATAAGATTAATGTTCTTAGAAAGTCAAGTGAAAGTTTCCTTGCTCTTTCTGCTCTCCACCATGTGAGGATACAATGAGAAATCAGGAGGCTGCAACCCATAAGAGGGTCCTCATCAGAACTCAAACATGCCAGCACCCTGTCTTCAGACTTTCTTCCTCCAGAACTGTAAGAAATAAATCTGTATTTTTTTTTTTTTAGATTTTATTTATTTGACAGTGAGAAGCACAGTTAAAGAGGGAACATAAGCAGGGGGAGTGAGAGAGGGAGAAGCAGGCTTTCCTGCCGAGCAGGGAGCCCGATGTAGGGCTCGATCCCAGGTCTCCGGGATCATGACCTGAGCCGAAGGCAGCTGCTTAACCAACTGAGCCACCCTGGTGCCCCAGATCTGTATTATTATAAGCCTCCCAGTTTCTAGTACTTTGTTGTAGCAACCCAAAGGGACTAAGACAGGTATTGAGAGAGTTCAAAGTATTTCAATTAGGGAAAATAACATGGTTGGAAAATGTAAGAGAAAGAGAGATATGGGTCATTAGGCAGGGAACCATTTAAAAAGTTTCAGCAAAAGAAGGGCTAAGTCTGGCTAGATATATGAGTATTATCTGCCTTAGCTCATGACAAGTGTGTTTATCACAGAGGATTCACATGGATTGCACAGAGCACTAATATGGTAAATAGGGCCCATGGTCAAAGGAACGAGGCTGATACAAAAGGGAAGGTTAAGCAAAGCTTTATTTTGTGCCAAGCATCGAGAATTATACTTGCCTGGGCCAGGGTCGCTTCCCAAAAGAGAGAGAGAGAGCCTCCATGCCTATTCTTACAGGCTACATTTTATAGGGGAAAACTGCACCCCGAGCTTCCCCGATTCATGTAGCTTGCCTGAGTTAATTCTTTCACTCTGCTGTGGTGATGAATACATTTAATCCCCACAGAATGGTTTACCAGGGTATCTCTATTGGTCAGGGACCACAAGTTTAAGGGGATTAACTGATTGAGTGTCTCTCCCAACCTGGTCCTAAGTTCCAGGAACTGGCTGCTCATTCTTAATTTGCCTCTCCATACCTCCCAGGATGGGAGGTTAAGGGGGTTGACTGATTGGGCATTTCCCCCAATCTGGCTTGCCTTTGTTTTCCAGGGGCCACTTGCTCATAACACCTGGAGCTGTTTTGCTGAGTAAACAAGATAGTGGTCCTTACAATAAATACTCAGTAACTATGGAGTCTATTTCACATGTGAAACTCATTGAAAGAGAGGTTTTTTTTTTTTAACTATATTTTGGAATTTACCCATTTTTGATGTTTTCTCTGAACATACAAAGTACAATTATATGAGAAAAATGGCCATTTATTTTTATTTATTTATTTATTTTTCTAATTTTTTATTATGTTATATTAGTCACCATACATACATCATTAGTTTTTCCTGTAGTATTCCAAGATTCATTGTTTATATATAACACCCAGTGGTCTATGCAGTATGTGCCCTCCTTAATACCCATCACCAGGCCAACCTATCCACCCAGCCCCTCACCCCTAGCCCAAAACCCTGTTTGTTTCTCAGAGTCCACAGTCTCTTATGGTTCATCTCCCCGTCGATTTCCCCCCTTCAATCTTCTTTTCCTTGTGTCCGTTATGCTATTCCTTAGATTCCATAAATAAGTGAAATCATATGATAATTGACTTTCTCTGCTTGACTTATTTCACTCAGCATAATCTCCTCCAGTCCCATCCATATTGATGCAAATGTTGGGTATTCATCATATCTAATGGTTGAGTAATAGTCCATTGTACATATGGACCTCATCTTCTTTATTATCCATTCATCTATTGAAGGACATCTTGGCTCTTTCCACAATTTGGCTATTGTGGACATAGGTGCTTTGAATGTTGGGGTGCATATGGCCAAAGGACCATTTCTCATAATTCATTTTCTTGACCTTAATTTAAGTGGAAGAGGCGGAAGACCTTTATCCAAATTGTGCAAAGGCCTGCATAGGGTAAATCTTAGTCACTGCCTCTAAATATAAGGCTTTTTCCTCTAAGCAACTACTCACCACTCGGGTAGACAACAATTAATAGTATAATGGTAGCTGTCAAAATATACCCTTAGTTGCTCATGTGTTGCAAAAGCTTTTAAGTCATTTTAAGTTTATCACGAGTCAGTGCAAGAGTTTGAAAGAATTTGCGAAAATAAGAAATATTGCTTAATTTAAATACTATCTTTGTTTAACTTCCAGTACTCTATCTGCATTTTCTATTTGAGGTCAGAGTGCACATTTAATAAAAAGAAAAAAAAAAAAGAAAGAAAAAATACTCTTTATAGTTAACATCTGAATGCTTGTTTCCAAAGCAAGGCATTTGTCTTTATTTCTTTTCTTAAATTCACTGAAGTTCTTACATACTTTTTTTTTTTAAGAATTTAAAATCCACTCATGGGATTTTAAACATGAAAGGCAAAAAAACATTTGGAATCATATTTGAGCATTATTTTTTCCAATATATTGAATTATATAAAATGCTTTTGAAAAGCATTTTATGAAAAAACTTTTTTTTTTTGCTATTTGGAAAGTCTGAGATGGTTGATATTTAGGAAATATATACTAGAAATGATGCTATGCAAATTCAGGTATTCTGATATTGGATAACATAGCTCTTCACCTAAGACACACAATCCAGTAACTTCAAAGAGAAAGAATAAGAGAAAAGCTCAATATCGCACAGATCAGAATATGATTAAATCATGATTCTCAGCTTGATTTTTGGAAGCAGGTGCTTTAGAATTTTTTTTCCCATACTGAGTTGATTATAGCCCTTAAGTCCTGAGATTTAAACAGTTAGAGCATCAAGAAATTAGAACCTGATTTTAGAAGGAGGAGATTTTGCTGAAGACGATCATTTTTTAGGTGTTTCTCAGAGAGAGAGCTTAATAGGTCTTCAAAGATATTTTACTGTTGCTGAATATTCTCATACAGCAGAATCAAATTTTTCCATTATCTTTCTCCTCCCCCTCCTCCTCCTCCT
>PITA01031386.1:0-15277 GCA_004023965.1 Spilogale gracilis
GAGTCCTGAATGAGACCTCATAGGAGACCCAAAGCCAGAAGCAACCATTTAGACCACTCCCAAGTATTAGACCTGTAGCAACTGTGATAGAGAGTAAGTGATTGTTTTTTAAGCCTTTAAGTTTTAGGATAACTTGTTATGCAGCAATCCTAATAGAATTATATCAATTATAGATCATCTGAAGTGCAGCTTTTGTTCATGAACAAAAATGGTTTCTATACAATATATTATTCTCAGCTATAAAATAGATGTAACTTCATCTCAGTGCAAAGTTATGTCGAAAAACTATAAGAAAGCAAACAAATATCACAGACATTATACATCAGACCTGAATAAAGTCACTATCAACATTCTGAATCTTTTCTAGAAAGATATTAATATGCACACTTTTATAAAAATGTGAACATACTCTAATACTGTTTTTAAATATTTCTCCTTAACAAAACATAGTGGTCATCTTCGTACTATATATATATGTCTAAATCATCATTTTTGATGGTTCTGTATTATTCAGTTTTATAGATAAACCCTAATATATTTTATCAATTCTGTCTTTGGACGTTTAGGTCATTTCTATCTATTTAGTATTACCCCAGTACCACAACCAGTAGCTTTTTATTAACAGTTATTTTCATGCTTGTCTATGTGTAGTTCTTATAATTAATTTCTTAGAGTTTATAGGAAATCATATGCATATACATTTATACTGGTGAGCAATATTGACGACTATTCTTATGGAGGCTGTGGGGTGAGGATATAGCAATATTTGCTCCTTCAATTTTCCAGCACTATGTATTGAATAACATTTATTGTATGCAGTGACTTAAAATGACTCCTTTATCTGAATTAATTATGAGCTTTTGATCTACCACTCCATTTAAATCCTGGTGTTTCAATTTTTTTCATTTTGAATTACAACAGCTTTATAACACTCTTTGCTATTTGGTAGAAAGGTCTTCAAAAACATCCATTACACAGATCTCTTAACTCTTCTCACTCATTTGAGAATATTTTTCCATTATTTTTTTAAGGGGCACCTGGGTAGCTCAGTCAGTTGGGCATCCAACTCTTGATTTTGGCTCACGTTATAATCTCAGGGTCATGGGATAGAACCCCGTATGGGGTTCTGCACTCTGCATAGAGTTTGCTTGTTTCTCTCCCTCTGCTCATCCCCTTGCTCTCTCTCTAAAATAAATTTTAAGAAATTGTTATTATAGTTTAAAATATAGCCTAATTTATTTATTTCCATTTTGTCTTGCATTTGGTTCCCTTACTTAACTTCTCTGATCGATTCTAGTGTATTTTCATATATTTTCAAGGTTTTCTAAATAAATAGTTTATCAGTCTCATATAATGGTATGAGAGTCTATCTCCTGGGACCTCTACTAGTACAAGTTGTGTACCAGTCTGGATCCAAACAAGAGAGAGAAACAACACAGTAATTTGAACTAGGAAAGATTAATATAAAGAATCATTAACAATGATGAGATAGGCATGAGGATGGATTGGCTAGCAACAAGGAAAGATAACTAAAAAATATAGAAATATCTGATACAAGGAGGACCCACTATGCTAACCAAAGGTAGAGCACACCAATTAGCTTCTTTACCTACAGGGCTATGATCCAGACTTCCTGGAGAGGGCAAAGTCATGGCTCAGTGAATGGCAGAGAATCTGCTGTGATATGACACCAGCAGAATTTGCTGGAAATCTTCCCTCTGGGGTGAGGAGAAAAATAGTTCTGGAGGAAGGGTCTCATCAGAGACACTTCACTACAAAACTACTTGAGAATGGGTGAGGGGAAGTTACTGCTGGCCGCTGTTAGCCACCACATACTGCAAGAGCTGGGCACTGGAGAAATTGCCTTTGCCACCTGAGTGGTGTTGGAGAAAACCCTGTGAGTTTTAGGAGTCAGTCCAGCAGGCATACTTGAAGCAGGAACAAAAGCACTTCCACCTGCAGTACATCTCGACTGTCCTCTACTGACAAAGACTGTGGGTCAGGGGGCAAAGGAACACTATTTGAAGAGCCTAGATTCATTTCCACAGAGCAAACTAAAATGGTGGTGCGTTTGGAGCTGAGAGGTAATAAATTGTTAATGGGTACCAGAATATATAACACAAAGATTAACAATGCAGACAGTTTCCTCCAGTGGGTTTCATATTCTACAACATTGTTTAGAGGATTTTTCACCTTGAAAAAGCTAAATTTGTTGACTGTCAGAATTATGTGTTTTTTCTTTATGTTTTACGGAAAGTTTTAGTGTTTAAAAAGTGCTGGGCTGGGGCGCCTGGGTGGCTCAGTCATTGGGCGTCTGACTTTAGCTTGGGTCATGATCCCAGGATCCTGGGATCAAGCCCCAGGTCAGGCTCCCTGTTTGGCAGAAGACCTGCTTCTCCCTTTCTCACTCCTCCTGCTTGTGTTCCCTCTCTAGCTGTGTTTTGCTTGTCAAATAAATAAAGTCTTTAAAAAATATTTTGAATTTCATAGATTATCTGATATATCTACATTAATTTTGATAAAAAGGTAGCTAACACAATATTATTTATTACAAAGATAATTTTGTAGTGATTTTTCACACCATTTTCCTATTTTTCAGAGACATCTCAGGATGCCTGGGTAGCTCAGTCGTTAGGTGGCTGCCATTGGCTCGGATCATGGTCTCAGGGTCCTGGGACTGAGCCCTTCATTGGACTCCCTGCTCAGTGGAAAGCCTCCTTCTTCGTCTTCCACTCCCCCTGCTCCTGTTCTCTCTCTTTCTGTGTCTCTCTTTTTCAAATAAATAAATAAAATCTTTTAAAGAAAAAAAAGAGATATCTCAAAACTATAAGGTACTATGTTACCCCAGAATTTTATTTGATTCTTGTCCTATCCTGTACTCTCATAATGATTAAACAACACAATTATCTACTAACAATTTGAATATAATTTATTCTCTGGTACAATGTTGATATTTTGCTTTGAAATATATTATTAGTCATAGCATAGAATTTTATATTACATTACTCAGTCTTTTGGATATGTCAGCTTGCCTGGGGTAATGTTTCCAGTTATTTTTATTTATTTTTTTACATTTTATTTATTTATTTGACAGAGAGAAACACAGCTAGAGAGGGAACACAAGCAGGAGGAGTGAGAGAGGGAGAAGCAGGCTTTCCGCTGAGCAGGGAGCCCGATGTGGGACTCGATCCTGGGTCTCCGGGATCATGACCTGAGCCAAAGGCAGTCAGCTTAACCAACTGAGCCACCCAGGCGCACTTGTTCCCAGTGATTTAAACACTAATCTGGGTATCCTTTTAAGGTATTTTGTAGATGTGATTTAAGCCCACATCAATTGGTTTTAAAATAGATTATCAAAGACAACTGGGATAGGTCTGAGTTAGCTCAATGACCAGAAAAGCATAGCTGAGGCTTCTTTGAGAAGGAGATCTATGGGACACCTATGTGGTGCAGTTGGCTAAACATCTGACTCTGTTTCAGCTCAGGTTGTGATCTCAGGACTGTGAGATTGAGCCCTGCATTGGCCTCCCTGCTCAGCAGGGAGTCTGCAGGAGATACTCTTTCCTTACTCTCCTCTCCCCATCCATACACTCTCTCTTTTTCTCTCTAATATAAATAAATAAATCTTAAAACAAAAACAAAATAAAAAACAGATCCTGCCTGTGTATAGCAGCTTCAGTTCACACCCCAAAGTTTCAGTCTGCCCTTCCTGATGGCCAGCCCTATTGATTTTGAGCTTGTCCAGCCAGTCCCCTCAATCATATAAGCCAATTCCTTGCAATAAATCTCTTAACATTAACTCCTATTGTCTCTGCCTCTCTAATCAGATCTTGACTGATACACCCAGTCAAAGATAGAATGTTTTACTTCAGTAAAAATGTCTACCTTCTCAAAAGAAAAGTCAGCTGTGATGTGCTAATTAAAGAGGTTGGCACTTACAGTGGTAGGAGAGTAAACAAATCTGCGTCTAGCAAAAGATCATTTAGATAAATAAAAACAACAAAACACACTTTTAAAGTATATTTTCCATATGTCCAAACTCTTCACCTTGTATACACTAAAATATGAGCAATTTTCTGTACATTAATTATACTTCAGTAAAGTAGTTGGAAAAGAAACTTTGTGTCTTCAAAAAGTAATATAAATGCCATGGCAGCATATTGATAAAATAGAAGAATGATTTTACCGCGCTAACACAAGGTTTGTTAACAACTCTCCCTGCGTGCATCTGTGAATGTGTGTGAGCTGTCAGTAAAGGGCAAACATAATTTTGTTTTTTAGAAGCATATTTGCCTTCCAATTCTGGAAAAATTAAAATGGATAGATTTCACTCTGTTATTCCTACTAAGTACAGGTAAACCTTCAAACATAATACATAAAACAAAGACCTTTCAAAACTTTGGGGCAAATAAGGTAAATTTGCTAGGGGCCCTGGGACTTGAATAACAGTATGGGGGTGAGTTCTTTGGGTTTAGGTTTTCTTTTTGCCTCCTATGTATCCCAAATTGGATGCTAGAGAAGTTCACAGCTCAGAAATGCCAACAGGCACAGAGAAATGTTAAATACTATGCGACTACAGTTATATAACATTCTTGAAATGACAAAGTTATGCAGATGAAGAACTTATTAATGGTTTCTAGGGGTTAGGGGCATATGCAGGGTAGTACATAGGAATTCTTTGTGATGACAGAGGTGCTGTATATCTTGATTGTTAAGGTGATTACATAAATCCATACATTTGGAAATATGCATAGAACTACACACACACGTCACAAGCAATGCATGTAAAAACTGGTAAAATTGTAATAAATCTGTAGTGTCATTAATTGCATTGTACCAATGTCAACTTTTTGGTTTTGATATTGTGTGGGTTTTTTTTGTTTTTCTTTTTTTAAGATTTTATTTATTTGACAGAGAGAAACACAGCGAGAGAGGGTACACAAGCAGGGGGAGCGAGAGAGGGAGAAGCAGGCTTCCTGCCAAGCAGGGAGCCCGATGTGGGGCTGGATTCCGGGTCTCCGGGATCATGACCTGAGTGGAAGGCAGTTGCTTAACCAACTGAGCCACCCAGGCGCCCTTGATATTGTGTTTTAATTATGTAAGATATTGTGCTGAGCTGGGAGAAAGGTACACAAATATTTGTATTATTTTTGCAACTTCCTGTGTATCTATAATTATTTCAAAATAAAGATTTAAAAAATAAAAACATACTGCATCTTCACATATTCAGGTCATAGCAATTCCCACTTGAACATAATTATATGTTCAAAACTAAATATTACCAATTTTGATGCTATTTTAAGATACTTCAGCAATGCCCAAATCACAGAGATACTAGAAATAATCTAACAACATATGTGGAGAAGCAATGAAGGTGTTTTAGGTCTAGAAAAGTCAAATATGATACATATTTATAACTTCAGGGAATAAGGTGTCATAGTAGCTTGATACCTGAATAATTTTGGAACCCATTAGCAAACCAGTTTGTTAGATTCTAGTACAGATTTTTTTCAGGTTTAAATACAAAATAAAAATAATTTGTAATTATTGTGAAAGATAAATCATCCAAGATCGTAGTCACTTTTACCACGTCGCATCCCAGGAATTTGTTTAGTTTATGTGTATACTTCTATGAGTGTCTGACTGGTGTGTGTGCGTGTGTGTGTGTGTGTGTGTGTGTGTGTGTGTGTGTAGGAAGTGGGTCTGTAGAGAAAGAGGGAGGAAAAAGAATTGTAACTTAACTTTAATAATGTTCATAATTCATTTCTTTTTTTTTCATAATTCATTTCTGTTATAAGGCAGACAAAATACAATGTAACCTAAAGTGTTCATCTGTGGATGAATGAATAAAGAAAACATTAGGGGTGCCTGGGTGGCTCAGTTGTTAAGTGTCTGCTTTTGGCTCAGGTCATGATCCCATCCTGGGATCGAGTCCTGCATGGGGCTCCCTGCTCGGCAGAAAGCCTGCTTCTCCCTCCCTCACTCTCCTTGCTTGTGTTCTCTCTCCAGCTGTGTTTCTCTCTGTCAAATAAATCAATAAAATCTTTAAAAAAGAAAACATTGGCATGTATTTTATATATACTACATATATATATATGGTATATATAAAATACATGCCAATGTTTTATATATATATATATATATATATATATATATATATATATATATACACATACACACACTATATAGAATATTATATAGCCATAAAAGAAGGAAATCCTGCCAGTTGTGGGCACATGGATAAACCTGGAGTACATTACACTAAATGAAATAAGGCAGTCACAGAAAGACAAATGTTGTTTTATTTCATTTATATGTAACATCTAAAAACATCCAACTAAGAAGGAAGGAGTAAAATGGTACTTTCCAGGGACTACAAGGAAGAGAAAATGGCTGGGGCAGGGGGTATGATCACTATAGCTAATAATACTGTGTTATATACTTGAAATTTGCTAAGAGAGTAAATCGTAAGTGTTCTTACCACACACACATAAGAAAGTGGTGATTATGTGAGTTGAAGGATATGTTAACTAACCTAATTGTGATAGTCACTTTATAACATTTTGGTATTTTATTTTATTATTTTTAATTAAAAGCATGAATCACATATACTTTAAAAAAATAATCTATGGAAAATTTTACTTGGGGGTGGTTTTAAATTTCTTTTTAAGAAAACTACCCCCAATGTGGGGCTTGAACTCAGGACCCTGAAATCAAGAGTTGTACAGTCTAACGATGGAGTCAGACATCCAGCCTACATACGTATTTGAAATCATCACATTGTACACCTTAAAAATATACTATTTTAAACTGCCAATTATACTTCAATAAACCCAGAACAAAAAGAAGTATAATTTTAATCTGCTGAGGAAGAAGAATTTACTGTATCTTTCAACGTCCTTCTAGCTAGACCATGAATCAAATTGGCATGAGATAGATTAACAGGAAAAAATCAACTTTAACAGCATATATATACTGAGAATCCACACAAACACAGAAATTCCAAAAGCAAGATGTTGGGGGGGAAGTGAGGTTCAGGACAGAGGGTGGGGGAAACCAATTAAGGGAGGTTACCGGGAAAGCAAGGGTGTGGCTGATTTGTAGATTTAAGTCCATGCTTTCTCTACTGATAAAGAGTTTCTTTTTTTTTTTTTTTTAAGATTTTTTTATTTATTTGACAGAGAGAAACACAGCCAGAGAGGGAACACAAGCAGGGGGAGTGAGAGAGGGAGAAGCAGGCTTTCCAAGGAGCAGGGAGCCTGATGTGGGACTCAAACCCGGGTCTCTGGGATCATGACCTGAGCCGAACGCAGTCGCTCAACCAACTGAGCCACCCAGGCTCCCCTGATAAAGAGTTTCTAAAGATTTAGTCATCCTTTTCTTCCTGGTACACAGAGGGAGACACCCTTACTAATAGATATTTACCTTATAAAAATGTAAATGTAGCCTTCAAAAGAGTAACTTTTCAGTTTTCAGAGCTACTTCTGTGTCATTATGTTTCATAAAAATAATCAGATCATGATAATCCTTATGCCAAAAAGGCATATTTTGGGTAATATATTCTATTCCCCTTCAATCTAATAGTTTCTACTGTATTGGATTTCCTATAGATTGCCACAAATGCATAAGATACAATCCTTGTCCCTTTTCCTCTAATTGTTTTTAAGTAAATTGGTGCATAACTACATAACTTGAAATATTCAACATTCTTAGTTGCTATTGTGTGTGGCATGTTCTCATAACAACAGAGGGAGTAGGGGAAGAAAGAGTTCAGATTTTCAGAGATGACCTACCAAAAAGTTTGGAGTTTGCACAGGTGTAGAATGTGGAGAAAATAAGTCAGGCAAGCTTTTAAGCATCCCTGAAAGTGGAATAGGTAGAAACAACTTGGCAATGGGCTTGTGGTAATGAATATTAGGGTCTGGGAAACGGGTAATAAATTTCATTAGGAATTATTGAGCCATTTAATTGCCATAATTGATTAGTAAGCACTAGGGAGTCATTTCAAATTCTTGAGCAAAAGACTGAAAGATTTATGTTATGTTTTCAGGGAATTAGTCTTGTAGCAAAATGTTGGAAAAACAGAACAGAGGAAAACAGGGTGGCAGGTGCACTGGTGGAAGTCGTTATAATAAACTATGTGCTGTTGGGGAGGAAAAAGTCTTCTCTGCTTTTTTTTTTAAGATTTTATTTATTTATTTATTTTTAAAATTTTATTATTATTTTTTTAAAGATTTTATTTATTTGACAGAGATAAACACAGCCAGAGAGGGAATACAAGCAGGAGGAGTGAGAGAGGGAAAAGCAGGCCTCCTGCCGAGCAGGGAGGCCGATGTGGGGCTCGATCCCGGGTCTCCAGGATCATGACCTGAGCCAAAGGCAGTCACTCAACCAACTGAGCCACCCAGGTGCCCCAAGATTTTAGTTATTTATTTGACAGAGAGAGAGAGAGATCACAAGTAGGCAGAGAAGCAGGCAGAGAGAGGGGAGGAAGCAGGCTCCTTGCTGAGCGGAGAGCCCGACGCGGGCCTCGATCCCAGGACCCTGAGATCATGACCTGAGCTGAAGGCAGAGGCTTTAACCCTCTGAGCCACTCAGGGACCCTTCTCTGCTTTTTAAGATCCTTCAGCTGGGGGATCATCTGGGTGGCTCAGTCAGTTAAGTATCTGCCTCCAACTCAAGTCACAGTCCCAGGGTCCTGGGATTGAATCCCACATCAGGCTCCCTGCTCAATGAGGAGCTTGCTTCTCTCTCTGCCCCTTTCTCTGCTCATGCTCTCTCTCTCTCTCTCTCTCAAAATAAGTAAATAAAATATTTAAAAAATATATATATTTTTTAAAAAGATCATTCTAGGAGCACTTGGGTGGCTCAGAGGGTTGAACCTCTCCTTCTCCTTCTCCTCCTCCTCCTCCTTCTGGAGAGAGAGGGCATCCATGAGCTGGGATGGGTGAGGGGCAGAGGGAGAGAGAGAATCTCAAGCAGGCTCCACACTCAGCACAGAGCCCAGTGCAGGGCTGATCCAGTGGCCCTGAGATCATGACCCAAGTGGCAACCAAGAGTTGGATGCTCAACTGTCTGAGCCACCCAGGTGCCCTGTAATTGCTTCCTTCTAAGATACCTTTAAAAAATGCAGAAAAGGAGATGCCTGTGTAGCTCAGTAGGTTAAGCATTCATCTTCAGTTCAGGTCAAGGTCCCAGGGTCCTGGGATTGCGTCCTGCACTGGGATCCTTTCTTGGTGGGGACCCTGCTTCTTCCTCTGCCTACCACTCCTCTTGCTTGTGCACGCTCTCTTTCGCTCTCTCTGACAAATAAATAAAATCTTTTTTAAAAAGTACAGAAAAAAATCAAAAAGTACAGAAGCCAGAAATATTTCTGTGCCTGTGTACACTTCAGATGAATCAAAATTCTTCCAGTTGTTTGTTTTGGGAAAAAGAATCAAAGCTCTTAGACTAAACTTGGTCTCTACTTAATAATCTTCAACAGTACCATTTTGCTTTTCAAAATTAAAATTTGATTTTCTAGTTTCCTTAAATCCTATCCATCTTCAGACCCTTTATATAACATCCCACTTTATATTCCAATCATGATTCCACTAATATTATAAATTTGCTTTTTTGCCTCCAGGTCACAAGAAGTAAGGGTGGTAAAAATAGCATTATAAATAATGCAAAAAAGAGCTTGTTTACTTTCTCCCTTTCTCTTATAATCCAAGACTGTGGGTTTCTGCTTGACTTAAAATTCCTTCCATTTACAGTTAGTGGGGTCTTACCCTTGTTTTTTGGACTTTCCCCATAGTAGCTGTCATTTTCTGGCATGTACTGATGACTAATTACACTTCTGTTCGGCCATTTTTTCTTCTTTGTAATCTGGCTATGATGTGAACCTCCTGTCCCACCCATGATGAAGCCACCCTCTGTCAGGTCAGTTCATATCCCCAGACATGTCTGGACCAGCTGGGGAAGACATAGATCTAGACTCAAGAGCTAGGAATGTTTGCTTATCATTCAAAGGAACAGATAGGAATGCAACCTCACTAGCTTACAAGTAGTTAATCAGCACTACCCTAATGGTATAATCACCAGGTGTACTTAATGAAATATCTAACATAAAGAATAAAGATATTTTTCAGATTCCAAGTCTCTCGAGATGAAATAGATCCCTGGGAGTCCAGACAATGCAGCATGAGAAATTAAGTAACATCTGCTAACATGACCTCATGGGCCTCCAATCAATAGTGCCCAACTTCTTAGGTGATCCATGCCCCCAATTTTGCCCTTAAAAAGCCTCACTTGGGGGCATCTGCATGGCTCAGTCAGTTGGGTGTCCAGCTATTAGTTTTGGCTCAGGTCATGATCTCATGGATCATGGGGTCAAGTCCCATGTCAGTGTCAGGGGACTGCAGTCAGCAGGAAGTCTGCTTAGATTCATTCTCTCCCTCTGCCCCTTCCCCCCACTCATGCATACTTTCTCTCTGTCTCTCTCCAATAAATAAATCTTTAAAAACCAAAACAAAACCAAACCAAAACAAAAAAATCAACTTTCACTTCCAACCCATTGGGGAATTTGAGACTTCTGATCATTAGCTCCCTGTTCTCCAGGGTGGTACCATACCTATAAATGGCGTGTTTTTCTTCACTGCAAATGCTCAGTGTCAGTTTTTTATTGGCTTATTACACATCAGGAAGACAAACTCTTGTTTGGTTCGGTTACAATGATCAGGGCTTTGATACCCCTTTCCATTTCCTTTGTCATGTACATTCAACCCTTAACTGAGAGAAGATATAATTTATCTCCAATTTGGCTTGACCTTTATACTGGCCACTGAGCAAAACTCCTTATACTCTTGGGACTTTCAGGAATTTAAGTGAGGTGAGCTTTACTTTTCACTCCCCCTTTCTTTTTTCTTTTCTTTCTTTTTTTTTTTTTTTAAGATTGTATTCATTTATTCTACAGAGAGAAACACAGCAAGAGAGGGAACACAGCAGGGGGAGTGAGAGAGGGAGAAGCAGGCTTCCTGCCAAACAGGGAGCCCGATGTGTGGCTTGAACCAGGGACTCTGGGATTATGACCTGAGCCAAAGGCAGAAGCTTAACGACTGAGCCACCCAGGCGCCCTCACTCCCCCTTTCTTGTCCCTTTATTGGATTCCCACAGGGATTGGAATGCTGGGCATAGGAGAATATATGTGATGCTTGTTGATACTCAGTTCTATTCAAATGTCCACTTCTGACTCTGAACTGCTGTTCCTGAATTGCATTTCTGAGGCTAGACTCTCACTCTCCTTGGAAAGCTTCTCTCAGAACTTCTTAGTTCTCATGTAAATAGCTCCAATATTTGGCAAGCCAAACAACTATGGTGCATACTGTTGGGACCTCCTGGCGCCCGCTAGTTTGCAGCCATTAGTGGAAGTCGGCTGGGGTGGCCTCTTGGGCTTCTCCCGAATACTTCCGCGTACATGACCTAGCTGAATCTTCCCGCACTCAGCGCGAACTGGCGAATTTAGCCCCGCCCAGCAGTCCGGTCTGAAATCTGCCTAAGGCCTTAGTGATAGCTACGTGATGAGTTCCTATTGGCCCCTGCTACTTCTTTTACTCCCTCCTCTCCCCTCTATATAACTTTGTCTCTGATTACAATAAAGGTGAGATTGCTGCGCCCTCACGACTGACTCAACTCCCGGCTCGGTTTGGTTTCCCGGTTTCAGGGGTGGTGGCTAGGCCGTCGACACTTACCATCTCGCTCAGCCCCCGGAGGGTAACATGCTGGTCCAGTTATGCCTCCCCCGTACCGGTGTTGCGGAGAGAGCAACACATATAGCTTCAGAAATTTTCAAGCTGAGAACTCCTGCTACATAAAGATACAGAATTTTCCTTGCAATGAAGTGCTGACAGTGAGAACATTGACAATTAGCTTCTTTAAGCAAACCAGAGAAAAGGAGCAATAGGAAGGAGCTGGAGAAAACAAAAAGGAGGAATTTTTTTTCTCTTTTTGAGAACATATATACTGGTATGGTCTTTGATTTAAAGCATTTGGCTTAGTCCTTTAACAGTTTATAGCCCATATCAGAATAAGCATATTAACTGCCATTTTCAGACTTTTCTCTACTTAAAGGAGTGGTGTAAAAACGTATTTGTTATTCTTCATAGTTAGGCTTACTTATGAAGAGAAATATGGATTGCCACCTTTTTCATAGGCCCTTCGAGCCCATCAGATTATCTTTTAAATTTGAAGGGTAGTAGAATATGCCACCCCCAAATATCCTTCTTTGGCATAAGGATCATTCTGAGCTGATTATTTTGAGAAACAGAAGACAGAGTAGAAGTTCTGAAAACCAAGGAAAAATTAACATTTCATAAGGGATATTTACATTTACAAAGGAAATCTCAGATTTTAATGGTGTTTCCTCTCTCTACCTGGAAAAGAAAACTTAAAAAAAATTTTTTTTGAAGATTTTATTTATTTGACACAGGGAAACACAGCTAGAGAGGGAACACAAGCAGGGGGAGTGAGAGAGGGAGAAGCAGGCTTCCCGCCGAGCAGGGAGCCCGATGCGGGGCTCGATCTTGGGTCTCTGGAATCATGACCTGAGCCCAAGGCAGTTGCTTAACCAACCGAGCCACCCAGGTGCCCCTGGAAAAGAAAACTTTAAATCACAGAATGTTATCAGTGGAGAAGGCACCAACTTGTATCTGTCAACAAATCTTAACCCTGGTTTGTCTGCTTTTCCTGATAACCCTCTACGGTAACTGGATCCCAAACCCCATATCACTCAGCATCTTCTGTCTTTGGCTAGAAATATTTAAGGGGGTAATCTGGGCCATTTTGGGGGTATTATTCAGTTTTCCTTGGTCTTTCCCATGTATACAGGAGGTACACAAGTTAATAAACTTCATTTTTTTTTCTCCTGTTAAGCTGTCTTTTATTAAAGTGCATATCAGCCACAAACATAAAAGAGCAGAGGGAAAATTATTTTTCCTCTCATCCCTACACTTTTATGCTTATTAAGGATTAAAAAGAAACCAAAATTCATTTACTTCTCTCAAGTTAAAAATAAAGGTAGAATATGATACAACTAAAGGAAATACTTTATTTATAAATTTCTATTCAATATAAAACTAAATGTATTTTTCCATTTTTCTTTCAATTACTTTTATTAAATATGTTGACTTATCTTAATATCTTTAATTTTATTTTAAAACAATACTTAATTTTTTTTACCTTTACCTATAGCCTGAATATTTTCAATATTCCAATCAAATAGAAACTGTAAGGGCCAAGGATAGGCTGCCCCAAGATGAGCTACTTTGGCCTGAAGGTCATTCTGAGCTAAAGGCAATCAAGACCCTACCAACACAAGACAAACTTTTGCCCCTACCTTAACTACATAGTATAATCTAAATTGGGGTCTTTCCCAGAATAAGTTTTATTAGCAGAGATAAATTTTATCTGAGTGACCCATGTGTATGGCAGGATAAACATCTAATTACAAAACAGCTGCTCTTCTTACTGCCCAGTGAATTGTATTCCTTCTCTCTGAAATCCCAGACCCCTATCCTCCTCTCTTTAGTTCAGGATGACATATATATCTCATTTTGCCTGACTGTCTTTGCAATTTCCATGTCTGTGTGGACTCCCTGTACACACATATGCTATTAAATTTGATTTTTCTTCTGTTAATCTGCCTCGTGTCAATTTGATTCTTAGTTCAGCTGGAAGGACCTTTGAGGGGAGAGGAATTCTTGCTCCCCAACAAAAGCACTATATAAAATACTTTAATAAAAATACTTTGGAATTTCAGCAGACTACTTAAAATTCATTGGTTAATTAATGCTTAGATTTTACTTAAAGATGAATGTCATTTTAAAGAAACTTGGGGGCGCCTGGGTGGCTCAGTGGGTTAAAGCCTCTGCCTTTGGCTCAGGTCATGATCTAGGGGTCCTGGGACTGAGGCCCGCATCAGTCTCTCTGCTCAGCGGGGAGCCTGCTTCCTCCTCTCTCTTTCTGTCTGCCTCTCTGCCTACTTGTGATCTCTCTCTCTGTCAAATAAATAAATAAAATCTTTAAAAAAAATAAACTTGGAAGACTTATTCATGCCCTTCTCTTCAAAATTGAAGTATTATCTATTTCCATTGTTTTTTCCTATTTAATAAAACCATAATTTTAAATGCCATACTGGATCATGTCAGTCATTAGGTGTCAAAATAATACTTGCTATAATAGCTGAGTAGTATGTGACATGTACAGAGGGGTTGACTTAAAAATAAGAGCTAAACAGAAGACTATTTGACTAAGTCCCAGGCCCTACCCCTACCCTCTCCTTAGCTCATATAAGCATCATCTGGCCTTGTTGTCTTTGTAATTTCTGTGTCTGTGGAAATTCGCCATATACATACCACTAAATTTTATTTTCTCCTGTTAATCTGTCTCATGCCAATTTGGTTCTTATTCCAGCTAGAGGGATTTTTTTTTTTCTTAAAGATTTTATTTATTTATTTGACAGAGAGAAACACAGCTAGAGAGGAAATACAAGCAGGGGAAGTAAGAGAGGGAGAAGCAGGCTTCCCGCCAAGCAGGGAGCCTGATGCAAGGCTCGACCCCAGGACCCCGAGATCATGACCTGAGCCAAAGGCAGATGCTTAATGACTGAGCCACCTAAGTGCCCCCAGCTAGCGGGATCTTAAAAAGCAGTAGAAATTCTTCCTCCCCAACATGACAGTAGATAACCATCTCACCTGTTAGATTTTTCTGGTTTGCAAATCAGATGAAAATGGGTTAATTAGTATGGAAGACATGGAGCTGTACCTTCTCATGCCCCTCGGAGTTAGAACATAACTGCTGAAACATGTTGTGTCTGGTCAAGTGACTGATTCCATTTGTCAACTCCTACAGCATCTATCTCAGCAAACTGGCCCTACATTGTACCTCACCAGGGAAAACTGCATCCCCTGACTGAGTCAGGGTTAGAGGTTCAGATATTCTAGACTAATGCCAAAAATTCTGAAGGGCAATGTAGAGCTCCTAGTCATGTTGACCAAGGTCTCATGGGGCCTGTGTAGCTATTTTACTTTTTTTTGTTAAGATTTTTTTTTTTTTTTTTTTGAGAGACAAAGAGAGACTGTGCACACAGTGAGATGGAGAAGCAGACTTCTGCTGAGCTGGGAGCCCAATGTGAGGCTTGACCCCGGGATCCTAGGATCATGATCTGAGCCAAAGGCAGATGCCCAACTGACTAAGCCACTCAGGCCTGCTTTTATTTTACTTCTTACTCTGCCCAAATCTG
>PITA01031387.1:0-15377 GCA_004023965.1 Spilogale gracilis
AAAAACACTCTTACCTTCCAGCCCTCCCCGCCCCCCCAAAAATAGCCGCATCATCATCCAAATGCACCAACTTCCTATTTTTCCTGGCGGGCTGCCCCCTTTCATTGCCTCCTCTGGGTTTCCCAGCAGCAGCCAGGAGCTTGGCACCCTGAGCAGGAGGGCGGGTAAGCTCTCCTGAGGTGAGCGCAGGACACAAAGCTCAGCTGGAGAGGTGCTGCGGGCAGAACCGGGCCCCTCCCTGCTCTCTGAGAGCCAAAGGCATTTCTTTCAAACCTTGGCTGGAGTCACTGCATGTCACCTGTGCTCAATCCATCAGCGCTGACAAACCTGTTTTCATATGTATGTATTACTTCTCTTCATCCTAGCCACAGCCCTGGGAGGCAGGATCTGATTTTTGCTTCAAAGTTCAGGAAACTGGAATTCAGAGAATTTGAATAGTTTTCTCCAGATGACTCAGCAGAGTCTGGAATTGAATTTATGACTTCTTTTTTTGTTTTGTTTTGTTTTTAAATATTTTTTTAAAGATTTTTATTTATTTATTTGACAGAGAGAAACACAGCTAGACAGGGAACACAAGCAGGGGGCGTGAGAGAGGGAGAAGCAGGCTTCCCGCCCAGCAGGGAGCCTGATGCGGGGCTCGATCCCGGGTCTCCGGGATCATGAATGACCTGAGCCGAAGGCAGTCGCTTAACCAACTGAGCCACCCAGGCGCCCCGAATTTATGACTTCTGACTAAATCCTGGGGAGTTGGCCCTGTGCTTGGGATCACAGAAAGGACAGATGGCTTTGTGAAACCCCAGAAGACGTGTATGATTGTACTCACATGCACGCGCACACATGCACGCACTGCCCCCACCCCCCAGTTGTGGGGCCTGATCCACTTTAAGAAATTCACTGAGTGGCCAAAGCACTTAGCACAGTACCTGACACCACATAGAGCCTCCCCTAGGAAGGGGACCACCTTAGGATCACCATCCATTTTCAGGAATGAACTTGACAGCTATTCGTCACATGAATAGCTACTCCTATTATTTGGCCAAATAATATTCCATTGTATATATATACCACATCCTCTTTACCCATTCATCACTCAATGACATGGGCTATTTCCATAATTTGGCTATTGCAGATAATGCCTTGATAAACATCAGGGTGCAGATATCACTTTGAATTAGTGTTTTTGTGTTTTGGGGGTAAACAACCCAGTAGGGCAATTGCTGGATTGTAGGGCAGTACCATTTTTAACTTTTTGAGGAACCTCCATACTGTTTTCCAGAGTGGCTGCACCAGTCTGCATTCCCACCAACAGTGCATGAATGTTACTTTTTCTCCACATCCTTGCCAACAAGTATTGTTTCTTGTGTTGTTGATTTTAGCCATTCTGATAGGTGAGATGATGTCTCATGGTAGTTTTGATTTGCATTTCCCTGACGATGAGTGATATTGAACATCTTTCATGTGTCTGTTGCCCATCTGTATGTTTTCTTTGGAAAAATATCTATTCATATGTTCTGCCCATTTTTTTTAATTGAGTTGTTTTTTGGGTGCTGAGTTCTGTAAGTTGTTTTTTTTTTTAACTTTTATTTATTTTGAGGGGGAGCAGCCGGGGAGAGAGGGATAAGCAGAAGCCACTCTGAGCAAAGAGCCCTAAGTGGGGCTCAATCCTAAGATCCTGAGTTTACAATCTGAGCCAAAATCAAGAGTTGAATGCTCAACCAACTGAGCCACCCAGGCACTCCAAGTTTTATAAGTTCTTTATGTATTTTGGATGCTAACCCTGTGTTGGATATATCATTTGCAAATAATCTCTCCTATTCCATTGGTTGCCTTTTAGTTTTTGTTCATTATTTCCTTCACCATGCAGAAGCTTTATATTTTGATGTAGTCCCAATAGTTTATATTTGTTTTTGTTACCCTTGCCTCAGAAGACATATCTAGAAAGAAGTTACTACGGCTGATGTCAGAAAAGTTACTGCCTGTGTTCTTTTATAGGATTTTATGGTTTCAGGTCTCACCTTTGGGTCCTTAATTTATTGTAAATTTATTTTTATGTATGGTGTAAGGAAATGGTCCGGTTTCATTCTTTTGCATGTTGCTGTCCAGTTTTCCCAACACCATTTGTTGAAGAGACAATACAGTTTTATGAGACAATGAGTTTTAAGAGATAATAAGAATTTTATGATTATTGATCCAATTTCTTTGCTCGTTATCAGTTTGTTCAAGTTTTATATTTCTTCCTGTTTCAGTTTTGGTAGTTTATATGTTTCTAGGAATTTATCCATTTTTTCTAGGTTGTCTAATTTGTTGGCATATAGTTTTTCACAATATTCTCTTATAATTGTTTGTATATTTGTGGTGTTGGTTGTTACTTCTCTCTCATTTGTGATTTTATTTTGGTCTTTTTTTTTTTATAAGTCTGGATAGAGTCTAATCAACTTGATTAATTTTTTCAAAAAACTAACTCCTGCTTTCACTGATCTGTTCTGCTTTTGTTTTTGTTTTAGTTTTTGTACCCTCTATTTCTGCTGTAATCTTTATTGTATCCTTCTTTCTGGTAGCTTTAGGCTTCATTTATTATTTTTTTTCTAGTTCCTTCAGGTATAGAGTTAAGTTGCTTCAGATTTTTCTGCTTCTTGAAAAAGGCTTGTATTGGCATATACTTCCTTCTTAGGATGACTTTTGTTGCATCCTTAAGGTTCTGGACTATTGTGTTTTCATTTTCACTTGTTTCCATGTATTTTTTTTAATTTTTTTCTTTGATTTCCTAGTTGGCCCATTGATTGTTTAGTAGCCTGTTATTTACCCTCCATGTATGTGTGGTCTTTCCGTACTCTTTCTTGTTGACTTCTAGTTTCATAGCATTGTGGTCAGAAACGTGAATGGTATGCCTTCAGTCTTCTTGTACTTATTAAGGCCTGTTTTGTAGCCTAATATGTGATCTGTTTTCTGTAGAACATTCCATGTGCACTTGAAAAAAATGCATATTCCACTGTTTTAAGTTGGAATGTTCTACGTCTGTTAGTTAAGTCCATCTGGTCCAGTGTGTCATTCAAAGCCATTGTTTCTTTGTTGATTTTCTGTTTAGATGATCTATCCATTGATGTGAGTGGGGTGTTAAAGTCCCCTATTATTATTGTATTATTATTTAGTTCCTTTATGTGTTTATTGTTTTATATATTTACAATTGTTATCTCTTCTTGTTGGATCATTCCCTTTATTAATATATAATCTCCTTCTTTGTCTCTTGTTATAGTCTTTGTTTTAAACTCTAGTTTGGGGGTGTCTGCATGACTCAGTCAGTTGAGTGTGGCTCAGGTCATGATCTCAGGGTCCTGGGACTAAGCCCTGTCTCAGGCTCCATACTCTGTGGGAAGGCTGCTTGTCCCTTTCCCTCTGCCCTTCCTAATGCTCATACTCTCTCAAATAAATAAAATCTTAAAAAAATTAAAGTTTAGTTTGTCCAATGTAAGTATTGCTACTCTGATTTTCTTATGATATTCATTTGCATGATAATGTTTCATCCCCTCACTTTCAGTCTGCAGGTGTCTTCAGGTGGAAAACGACCTCTTACAGGCAGCACATAAATGGGTCTTATTTTTTAACCTTTCTAACACTCTATGTCCTTTCCTTGGAGTGTTTAGTCCATTTACATTCACAGTAATTATTAATAGATACATACTTATTGCCATTTTATTGCTTCTTTGTGGTTGTTTCTGGAGATTTTCTCTGATCCTTTCTTACCAGTCTTTCATGTTTTGCTGCTTTCTTCAGTGCTATATTTAGATTTCTTTCTCTTTATTCTTAAATGTTTATTAGTGGGGTTTAATATATAGTTACCATCAGGTTTTTTAATAACCTCTTCTGCAAATAGCAGTCCATATGAAGTTGATAGTCATTTAAGTCTGAATGAAACCAGGGCCCTTTAACTCCATAATAGCTGGGACAGCGAAGTGTGATAGGAAATGGACTGGCTTCACATGACCCAGCTTTGAATCCCAGGCTAGCCCCTGACTCGTGGACCAGGATGGGACTAGAGAATGATGGTGGTGTCAGTTTTGTCTGACTCCAAGACAACAGGTGCCTGTTACTCCCACATTCCAAAAGTATAATACTATCAGCCTGTGTAGGATTTGAGAAAAGACGTTTCAGAGACAAAACCATTTAGGAAAGAAAAGAAGTCCACTTTTCAAGGATGTCAGACTTCAGAAGGTCAAGCTGGCAAAAATAAAATCTGTGAGAGGTATTTTAGGGGGGAAAAAAACCCCTCAGTATTGGCAAGGTTACCTAGTTGACATTAGCCTGTCAAGGTAGAAAAACAGCAAATTTTTCACATGATTATTATGTCCTCCAAAGTCATAACATATGGTCAGATGTCAACACTGCAAAAGTCAGGGTAAAGTTTTTGATAGAGTCAGGCCGGAATCAAATGGCAGCTCCCACCCCCACTGGGAGAGGGAGGATTATAGAGTCTGGAAACCTGTTTGGACTGGAGAAGGTCAAGGCTTCACATATTGAGGGGACCAGAACCAGAATCATTGGGCTTATTATTTTTGGCTTATTTCCCAGTGTAATCTGGTTTAGGTTTTTTCCCCCCTGTCTGGTTGAGAAACAATGACCTACACATGACTTAAAATGGCAGCCGGGCAAAGCGTCAATTTTATTTTCAAAGGAGGTGGCTGAAACCCTGTCACCATTTGCAAACCTCCCAGTTAAAAGTGGAGAGATGGAAATTCAAGATTGGAAATGTCCATAGTGAACTGCCAGTAAGCTGTGGGTCCCAGCCGTCACTCCAGAAAGAGAGGGGTGTGTGTGTGTTGGGGAGGTTCTCCCTCATGTTGCCGTCATGGGAGTGAAGGGCTCACATAAAGGACTTCCTCTGTGAGCCTGCTTGGGAGGTCCGGCTGGCAGAAGCAGCCTAGTCAGCAGAGAGGAATGCACTGTCAGGGTGTCATTGTGCTCCCAGAGGTCCCAGAGGATGTGCCATTTGTCCAGAACCAGAGGGGGTGGGGGGCCCAGCAGAAGAGCTTGCCTAGCCACCTTGAGGCTTTGAAACAGGGGGTTGCCTTGGAAGAATAAGGGTTGAATGCTCTCAGAGACAGAGGGGCAGAAGGAGGAGCTGCTGAGTGACCCATCAGAAGGTACATATCCTTCCCCGGCAAAGGAATGGCTGCAGAAAGATCTTCAACTTGGAAGCACATTGCCAAGAAATCCACAAAAGAAAAAACTGTCTCTAAGCACTTGTTACGTCAGATGAGACAAAACCAGAGAGGTGCCGGTCAAATAATACCTTTCCTGTCCTTTCCCTTTCCTTCCTCTCTCCACTGCAACTCTGCAGTCTTCAGGATTTATAGCAAGTCTGGACAGGGGCAGGAGAAGCCAGTACTATCGGGAAAGCCGAAGTGGCCACAGCAGGTTTCACTCCCATGGGAGGTCCTGGCTGGGAAAGGGAGAAGCTTTATGTAGGAAGTTTATGGCTTGCATTTCAAAAATGACATTTTATTTTATTTTGTTTTATTTTTTAGAATATTTTTATTTATTTGACAGAGAGAAACACAGCAAGAGAGGGAACACAAGCAGAGGGAGTGAGAGAGGGAGAAGCAGGCTTCCCGCCGAGCAGGGAGCCCGATGTGGGGCTCGATCCCGGGTCTCCAGGATCATGACCTGAGCTGAAGGCAGTCGCTCAACCAACTGAGCCACCCAGGTGCCCCTAAAAAATGACATTTTAATTATGGATCTGAGACCACTAAATACTAAGGTGACTGGGGACTTTTATTACATGGGAGAAGTTATGGCACTTGAATGAGATTTTATCTCTGGCCAGGAAAGAACCAGCCCCACAGCAGGGGTATAGGGCAGCAGTGAGAAAGGACTAAGTTGCTATAAGTTTGTTAAGAGTCCTGCCCTTTCAATGACCAGTTATAGTGGTGTACTAGCTCCCTGTTGCTGCTGTAACAAATAATCACAAGCTTAGTGCCATAAAACAACACATATTTTGAACTGACTACTCTGGAAGTTAGAGGTTCAAAATGGGTTTATAGGCTAAAATGAAGGCTGTGTTCCTTTGGAGGCTCTGGGGAGAATCCACTTCCATACCCTGTTTGGTTTCTGGAGCCTCCCACATTCCTGGCCTGGTTGTCTCAGATCAAGTCACCAGTTCACATCATCACTGTTCACATTGCCTTCTCTCCAGCTGACCCTCTTGCCTCCACCTTAAAAGGACCCCTGTGGGGGCATGTGGATGCCTCAGTCAGTTAAGTGTTCAACTTTTGATTTTGTCTCAGGTCATATTCTCGGGGTTGTGAGATCAAGCCCCGCATTGGGTCAGGCTCTGTGTGGAGCATGGAGTCTGCTCAAGATTCTCTCTCTCTCCCTCTCTCTCTTCCCCCCCTCCCTTGCTTGGATGCTCCCTAAAAAAAAAAGAGAGACCCTTGCTATTATATCACACCCCCGGGCCCTTCCCCCCAAAACCCAGGATAATCTTCCCATCTCAATATCCTTAATATAACCTATCTGCAAAGTCCCTTTTGGCATATATGGTAACATATTTGTAGGTTCTGGGAATTAGGATGCACACACCTCTGGGGGGAGCCATTATTCAGCCCACCACAAATGATTGGATGGACTTGAAAAAAGTCACTATATTCCTGGAATCTTCCCTTTTTTCCTTTGTAGAGTGGGGATGGATAATGACATCTTGCAAGATTAGAGGACTTAAAGGAGGTTGGTGTGAAACAACTTGCATAGCATCTACCAAATGTTCTATGAGTATTAATACTTTTCATTTACTCACTTGATAGATTTATTGAGTACCTACTACATACCTGGGGGGTGTTCCCAGCGCTGAGATGTGTATTTCTAAAAAGTGGGGAGGGCAGGAGAGGGCAAGGGCTTTGGCTGCTCTAAGGAAGAGTGTGCTGGGAGGGGTGGGTGTCTCAGTTGGGAAAACGGTTCAGAAAAGTGAAACAGCCTCCTGACTGATGCCATCAAGTACTGGTGTTAATTCAACTAAATGGTGCATGAACCTTGTTAAAATACTTCACTCATG
The DNA here is from genome assembly GCA_004023965.1 of Spilogale gracilis. NCBI lineage: Eukaryota > Metazoa > Chordata > Mammalia > Carnivora > Mephitidae > Spilogale > Spilogale gracilis. Next base: position 7,046 of record PITA01031387.1, read on the forward strand.
TCTGCTCTTCTGTTCAAGAAATACTGGCCTAAGCATATATTAATAGGATACAGAAATAAAAATGCACAATATTGGCACAACCTAGACATTTGTAGAGATTAATTGAGAGGCCCAAAGGAGCTTAGGCAGACCAATGGCTGCAGTTTGGAAGCAACGTAATGTTTAGAAGCCCAGCACTAAGTGGAAGTTCTGGTCTCAGATCCCAGGGGTTTGTATCAAACCTTCCTTAGGTCCCCTAAATCGTGTTAAACTAGTCACACAGGAGGCCATGGCTGACATGGCTCTAACACAATGGCAGGCACATGTAGACAAGCCAAAATCCAAGCCTGTAAATGTCTCAAGGTTACAGAAACCAGCCCTAAGGTCAACCAATCACAAACAGCCAACTCGGTTTCCAATTAAAGCCACACAATAATTTTCTTACTTTGACTCCCCCTTTTCTCTGTCAAATCCTCCCCCTGAGCTCTTGTTGATGGAGTCTTCCTAACCACTTCTGGTTTGCTGAGGCCCAGTTGGAATTGATTTCTTGCTCCAATGAACTCAAAATTTTCGATATGCCTCAGTTTATCCTTCAACAATGGGTACCTAGTAGAAGTAGCATGAGAAATTTGAGGCTATGACTTTATAGATCTGGCTCCTAGGGCCGAACATGGAGACAATTTTCCATTAGATTAGAAGCAATATAAGGAAGACAAGAAATCCTAAGGGAAAGAGAGAGCTGCTGAAGAATTACTAAAAAGAGCACAACAGCTTTGCTGCTGGTAGAGTTATAACCCTTCCTAACAAGAGGAGTCTCAAAAATCAATACTTACTCTAATCAAAGAGAATGTTTTCCTTCTAAGGGCCAAGCAACACTCCATAGACATTTTTTCCGAGCTTTGTTTTTTTTCACTTGACAATACATACTGACTCTATTTGAAACAAAGACGTAAGTGAGACTTTTTTTTTCTTTTTTTTTATTTTTTTTACATATTTTTTTTTAATTTTTTTTTTTTTATTGTTACTAAATTTTTTTTTCCAGTGTTTCAAGATTCATTCCCCATTCCCCACACCCAGTGCTCCCCGCTTTAGGTGTCCCCAGTACCCAGAGACTTTTTTTTTCAATGAAGAAATATGACTGAGTTTGGGAAATAAGGGGAAAAAAGGGTGAAGAAGACAAAAAACAAAATGTGTCTATTTAAACTGTAATTATGAAGACTGGCACAATACAAAAGTGTGTGACGTTGTGCCAAGGGTACAACTGTAATCTTGAAAAGTAAGCAAAGAGATAAGGAGAGGGAATATGGAAAGATTTTAATTGTTGTAGTAAAAGAGTAGAACTGTGTGGCTGATATCTCCTCTCGGTTTTTCTAACTTTCTGAAATATGAGCATGATCTTCAGATTAAAATAATGCCAGCTAGTTATTTTTGATAAAACAGTACAGATAAAAGCATTTATTTACAACTGAGGACCCTCAAAATGTCTGATCCCATTTCTTAAGTTTTTCTACTAGGCATCCTTCCCCCTACTGCTACCTCAATTCTTAAAGTTTTTTACTGGGAATCTTGGTCTTTTTAGCAAATCTCCCCTTGGTGTCACATTAAAATTTTTTTTCTCATTCATGTTAACCCGATGCTTTAAGAACTATTTATAATTGTGTTAGTAGACACCTTCTTTCCATCTCTTTAACATTTTGACAATTTGTGATTGAGTGCCAAACTCCCTCATGGGTCGCAGACCCCCCACCGCCCCCCACTCTGATACGGGTCTGCACTGTTAACACTGAATACACAATGATGTCATCCGAATTCTTTAAAATCTTGTAGTTCAAAATAGCCTATAAAGATCCTATTTATAAAATACTAAAAATAGGTGGATCATGACAGGATTAGCAAGATAATTAGCAAAAAAAAAAAAATCAGTAACACCCAACAGCAGCAGAGATCTTGTTTTTCTGGGCAAGCAGAAATATACTTAGTTAAGACATGTAGTTCAAGGAGACTGTTATCAAGGCCTGGAAACTCCCCCCCCCCTTTTTTTTTCCTGTTAAACCACATGTCCATTAACATCCAGTGGAAATGTAAATATCTTATCAGGAGACTGGGTTCTGCTCACAGTCTATCAAATATTTCACTGATGTCTTTCTTTACCTTTTAAAAACTTGGCCTTAGGGGCCCCTACTATTATCTGACACAAAAAAGAAAAAAACACGTGAAATGAATTAAAAACATGAGTGTTTTATACAGATCTCCATGCACCACAACCCCTCCAAATCCACCTCTTCCCACAGCTAGGAAAATCAATGATTGTAACTCTTTCTCTTACAATGGTTTTGGCCCTTGAACTTCTTAAGAAATACTTTTAATTACTTTATTTCATCCCACCCACACAGTACACTGAAAGCATTGCTATTGTCCAGTTTTACAGATAAGTGGACTGAGCCTCAGACAGAGAAGTAGCTTTCCAGTGAAGAGAGCAGGCCTCCAGAACCCTGGCTAGAACCCTTTCCACGTTGCCACAGTGGGGGTTCATAGGCATCATCATGGCAACAACACAGAGGCTACAAACAGAGAATCGATGAAGCATCACCCTTGGTCCCAGCTCTCAGGCCTTATCTTGACCCAATGCAAAAAGATTTAACCAGACCAGCCACCTAATGTGGCCTTTAGCATCAAACCTTATTAGCAGCTCAATTAGCCCCAAGTCTGATAACTGGGGTACTGGCTACCTGATAACTGGCTAATGTCAGCCAGTCCCCTTTTGGAACACCCTAATTCTTGCTCTGGTCTCATTTCTTGTATATTTCCTATTCCATTTGGAGGCCCAGAACTTTCCCCCATCCCCAGCCTCCTATTCATGCCACCTGCTGGTCTTGCTGACCACCTGAGTACTCACCCCCCAACCCAGATCCCCTACAGCTGAGTAGTGCGGGGGCAACAAAATTATAGGACGCGTCAGCTACAGAGAGCCAAGGGTCTCACGTCCCCCACGTGAGCATCACAAACCAGCTGCAGCAGCATCGTGTCTTTGCCCTCAAAGTCGCAATACCCCCCTGAAAACAAAGGCAGACACTGGCTCATGTAACTCGACCCCGGATTTTCACCCAGCCACCTGCTTCTCTGGAAACTGCCAACTCAGACCAAAGTACAACCCGGTTATAATTCCGACAAGCAGCTGCATTTCTGATAAATAATTAGTTACCAAATTAACCGTGACCTCAGCACCTGCCAGGCAAACCACTTCACCAGGTTTTTAGAGAACATATGTTTCACAATTTTGTTTTGCTATTCGTGCAACTTTCGAAATCACATGGTTTTAGGCACTTGACTTTAGGCATCATAAAAGCTTTTTGTCCAGCCCGATTCCTGCATAAAGTATGTATACTCATGTGTTAGGTTTCAGGTAATTTGGTAACTCCGTAGTTCAACCTGGTGAACGAGGAGTTTAAACTCAGTGTACCACTTTCCGCCTTGCCCCTCCTGTCATCCCTCTTTCTAATGGGGAGGTGTCTGCACCAAGAGCCACTGTCAGGGTGGCTGGCTCTGCTGAGCAGTGGCTTGTGGTCCTTAGCTGGTCTTCATTCTTATGTCCTGGCATCTCACTGTGATGGTCACAGCTCCTGTGGCCTCTGGAACCAGGCCCCTTCTCTCTGCTTCTTCCTGGTTCTGATGCCAGGCCTCTCTGGGTGGACCATCTGGCTCCCAACCACTTCTGAGCCCCTCTTCAGCTGTCAGGGGGGATTCGGCGAGGCTTTCTTGTGCCCCTCAGGGCAGCAGGTACACACTGAGCTTTCCCCAAGTTCACAGACAGGCACCCCTCCCTCAGCCACGGCTGTCCTTCTGTGCAGACCCCAAGATGAGGATTCATCTACTCACGTTAATATGATGACCAGGGTTGTCCAAGATCTAAAAACAAACAACAAAAAGGATATCAGTCACACTGATGACTCCAAAAACACTAGTTCAAAGGGATACATGCACCCCAATGTTTACTGCAGCATTATTTACAATAGCCAAACTATGGAAGCAGTCCAAGTGTCCATGTAGGGATGAACAGATAAAGAAGTTGTGGCATATATACAATGGAATATTACTCGGCCATAAAAAAGGAATGAAATCTTGCCATTGGCAACAACATGGATAGAACTAGTGAGTATAATGCTAGGTGGAATAAGTCAGAGAAAGACAAATGCAGTATTATATCATTCATATGTAGAATTTAAGAAATAAAACAAACAAGGAAAGGGGGAAAAAGGAAAAGAGAGGCAAACCAAGAAACAGACTCAACTATAAGAAACTGATGGCCACCAGAAGGGAGGTAGATGGAGGGATGGGTGAAATAGGGGATGAGGTTTAAGGAGTGCATTTGTCATGATGGAAAAGGCTAAAAAAATAAAAATAAAAGAAGGACATACAGATACATAAATATAGACAGACACATGTTTGCTCCTTTAAACAATTTACTGGGCATAGCCTAACTATTCATTTATTCACCAGGAAACATCTTTGACTGCCTAGTATGTGCCAAGCAGAGCTGACCTCGAACAGGGGTCTGAACTGGACAGATCCACTAATATACTTTTGACAAATACAGTACAGTACTGTAAATGTATTTCCCTTATGATTCTCTTAATAACATTTCCTTTTCTCTGGCTTGCTTTATGGAGAGAATACAGGACATAATACGACACACAAAATCAGTTAATTGACCATTTATGTTATTGATAAGACTTCCAGTCAACCATAGGCTAATAAGCAGGTTTTTAGAGAGTCAAAATTTATATACAGATTTTCAACGGCAAGGGGCTCAGCACCCCAAATCCACATGCTGTTAAAGGCTCAACTGTACTATTCCAGGTGTACTTGGGGTACAGGAATAAGCAAGATGAGACATGAATCCTGATCCCATGAAAATTTGATTCTAATGCGTCAAGTCAGACAATAAACAGGATCTCATTTCACAATGAAAACTGAGCTTACTTTGATTCTTAGCCAAACACCCCATGAAATACTAAACTTCCCCCAAAAAAGGACATGCCTGAAAACACTGTAATGCTAAGCAATTCTCACAATGTAAGAGCTATAAATTCCCAGGGTTGTGCTGTGGGTTATTTCTCAGGGTATTAAAAGTACAGAAATGATCTCTTTGAAGCAACATAAATAGTTATTCATGACTGAATGCTTACGATGAGCCAGGCACTATGCCAGGGTCTCCACATGAATCATCACTAACTCTGAGCGCAATCCTAAATTAGGGGGATTTGTTGTGTTACTAGTAGCCCCATTCTGTAAATGAAAAAACTGAGGCTGATATAATTTAAGTAAATTGAGGTGACACAGATACCAAGTGGATGAGCCTTACTGGGACTCGGGTGGTTAGGCATTGCTCTGCCTTTTCATGAAGAGCTGGAAAATCCGTAACAAGAAAAGCAAAATCCTAAGTAGGAATTCTTAGAGTGTTCCTGTAAGCTCAAACTTGGCCTTTACATTCAAGAATGTATATGTGTAAGCTGAAGGAATTAGGGAGAAGATTGGCTTGGGGAGGAGAGATAGAAATAGAGGAAGTTTGTTAGAGCTAAAGTTTGTGGAAACACTGACAATTGAGGACCAAACAGAAATGATAAAACATCTCAGGAAGCATAATATGGAAAGATGTAAAAATCAAATTCACTTTAGGAACACTCAGTTTCCATATGAACTTCTGGGAACAGATCTCGAGGGGATGGGGAGGAGACAGGAAAGCAGACTGGGACAACCATTATGTGGGCACAGGTCCGACACGAGGGCCTTCCCTCCCGCCTTCCTCCTCATCAGGCTGTCTCCCCTTGTTCCTCAGACCTGAAACTGAATACACCCTCTCGAGCTAGAAGCCAGTCTTCCACCAGGATGGCAACCTCTTTCTTTGCATCCTCGGTCTAGGCCCTGAACCCTGCTTCCCAGGCACAGGCACGTTACCCCAGGCCATTCCCTCAGTCAAGACCTCCCCAGCCTCTGAGCAGGCCCAGACCTCACGCTAACCTCAGGAAAATAAAATCCTCCGCCTGCATCATCTTTCCCCATAGTGCCCTTGAGATGTGCAAAAGGAAAGCACCCTGCCAATGCAGCTCAGCTTCCTTCAGTCCCAGCTGCTGGGTTCCCACTTGGGGAGCCAGGAGGGGGGAAGCAAAGGCCAAGAAGAGCTCATCAGCCTTGCCCTTGAGGGGACCCTTGAAAGTCAGATCTAGTCACCCCTTCATCTTTGCCCCTGCCTCTTGTGGGCAGCCCCAGCTTTGCCTCCCCTTGGAGACGCGCCTCTTCTTCCACAAGATTTTAGCACCACCAAGTAAGTGCTCCACAAACTTTCTCTCCTCAGCAGTGGCTTGTTCTTAGAGGAAAACAGTCCAGTCTAAGCCCCTCTGTGGGAAGCTCAGCACATCAGATAACCTCCTCTCCTCCCTCCTCTCCACCATCTCCTCTTTTTCTCACCTAATCCTTTCCCTTTCCACTTTCTGTTCATCGGAACAGAAATCACTGTACCAGGACCACATTGTGGTGAATGGAAACACAAAGAACAGAACTGACTAAGCTGTTTGGTGTTTCCTGTCACGTGATCTACCTGGACCCAGAATCATATCCGGTTGGTCCATTCACAGCTCTTAAAGTTTTTTTTATCTTTGACTTCTGCTTGTTAATTGTTTTGACCAATTACTTTTATTTGTCCCTTTTCAAAGAACTATCAACTTCTTATTTTTAAAAGAAGTGTCCTTAAGATACCCTCTTCCGGAAAAGCTTCTGGAAGGCGAGTATGTATCTGATTGTTGGTGTGCTTATAGCCCTAACAGCTCAGGGTAAGCTCCATCAGGACATTTTTTCTTAGCCTTGATTTGGGCAGGATTTATATTTTCAGTCGAGTGCCTTCGGAAAAAAACGCAAGACAATGGAGTTTGTTTTCAGATCCTCTCTCCTCTGCCCTCTTAGGGTCCTGCAGCTCCCCAGGCCACCTCTCCCTGCCTTGTGCCTACACCCGAATCCTCACAACTGAGTCTTCTACAGAGAGGAAGGAGTGTGAAGAGCTTGACCTCTCGTGCTAGCCTGCCTAGATTCAATTCCACGGAGATGAAATATCTTAAATTTAAAGCACTTAGGACAATGCTTTGTACCACAATGAGTTGATAATGATAAGGCTTCTAAAAACTACCGTCCCCTCCTCCACCCAGTCGGATCAAACCTCCCAAAGCAGTACCAGTAACTGTCCAGCTTGGCAGAGCCCCGATCTTCCCTCCCAAACCACATTTTCTTCTCCTTCCTGTTCTCATCCTCCTGCCAATTACACCGCTCAGCCCCTGCAGGGAGACCTAGCAAGAAAGGCCCAGCTCACTGGCCGCCTCCCTCCCTTGGCTCCCCAGCAGCTCCGGGCGTAAACTACCCCCACGGGCTGCAGCTTGGCCTCACGGGCCCAGCCCGCTGAGAGGCCCATCTTAAAGCTGCCTGCGGCACGCAGCCTCAGCCCCCGTGGGGACGTGGTAGGACCTTCAGACAGGCTTCTACCTGGCAGAGGGGAGGAAGATACGCTACCAGCTTGATCCCCGGAAACCAAGCTTGGTTGTGCTCAAAGTGTGAGAGGTACTGTGGCTCTGCCCTTCTCGTCCTAGAGGACTTCACTTCCAGAGGCGATCGCTTAGGCCTCGACCGCACAGAGCAGCGTCTGCGCCCTGCGTCGTCTCCCCTCGCGGGGGGGGGGGGGGGCACAGCCTGCGACGCCAAGAAGAGCTCATCAGCCTTGCCCTTGAGGGGACCCTTGAAAGTCAGATCTAGTCACCCCTTCATCTTTGCCCCTGCCTCTTGTGGGCAGCCCCAGCTTTGCCTCCCCTTGGAGACGCGCCTCTTCTTCCACAAGATTTTAGCACCACCAAGTAACTGCTCCACAAACTTTCTCTCCTCAGCAGTGGCGGCAGGTGGTCTCTTTCTTCTAATTACAGCCCTCGCCTGGTGCATATCCGCCCCTCACCTGGCTCAACGGGTTTCTGTAGTAACAAGCTGTCTTCTCGAAGCCCTGCTCCCGAGCCTCCTGCTCAGCGCCGATGTACAGGCGCCAACAATTTGGGCGCACACGTTTTTTTTCTGCCAGCGACAGGACCATTCACTCATTAGGCATGAGTGAGACCAGCAGTCCCCAGCAAAGGCCATCGCTCCAGGCTCTGGGACTTGACAGCATCTCCGCAGCCGGCAGGGGTCAGGCAGGGCAGAGCCCCCACCCCATCCCGGCGTCCGGGGCGTGGCGGGGAGCCGGTGGGTGTCAACACCCGGACCTGGGCAGGCCCCCAAACCAGAAGTCCGCCTCGGGGCAAAGTGAGTCCGAAGAGCTGAGCATCTA
>PITA01031388.1:0-15277 GCA_004023965.1 Spilogale gracilis
TTCTTCTTCTTCTTCTTCTTCTTCTTCTTCTCTCTCTCTCTCTCTTTCTCTCCAGTATGGTGTTTCTCTACTTCAGGTAAGATTCTGCAATAAACAAAGAAGAGCTTTTTCTGCTAAGTTGAGCTTTTAAATTTCTCACTTTCATTCACTTCAAAGGCATCAAATTCACACCACAGCAGAGTTTTTCCTTGACAAGAGAATAATGGTAGGGTACAAGGTAGAAGGAAGTTTGGGATCTACTTATCTTTGAGAATGCTATGATATCAGGGGAAATAGGGAGATAAATGAGGAATCAATTCTTTGGTCTGGGGCTCCAGAAAGTACTGGATACACCCTGAGAATTCAGGAAACTCACCTTGGCATAGGAGACTGTTGAAAAAACTTGTACCTCAGTTTAGAAGGCTGATTAATTATTATCGGGGAGGAGAAATTTTGGGTGTATGACCCAACTGTCTTCGACTCAAATAAGAAGAAACCAGATCTCAGATCTTGAGTAAGAGCTGTAAAAAACAACAGAGTATAGTACCATTAGGGGCCTAAAAGAAACTCCAAAGAGCAAGGAGGAGAGCAGCTGCTCTATAGAAGAGGCCACCAGAGAAGAGCAGAATACTCCAATAAATGATGCAGAGTGTGTGGAGCCCCCTCAGATCCATGAGAATGGGCAAAGATTGGACTTTTAGGAATGGAGTATCCTCACAGACTTGCAGGTTGAGATTCAAAGATTATTGCCACTGCTATTATATCCCACTGTATCCCTGCTCTCTAGGACAGATGTGGCCTGGGGAAGAGCTCTCAGCACACAATGGCTTTTCTAATACCAAAATGAAAATTCAACACACTACAGAAATTTTTTTTGAAAAAAACCTGGAGTTTCCTAAAGTTACTTTGATAAGGTATTAAAATAATGGCTGATAGTCTTTGTTTCCCACAATATCGCACTGTTTTTGGACTTTTCCCTCTACAGAGCTCTTGGTTCTTTCTGCCAAACCAAGAAGTGATAACACATTTGGAGCTGGTAGCCAGCATTCTAGCAGCATCCATAATTAATTCCATATCATGGCTAGTTTTTCTATTTTTTTCTTTTTGTTACCCATTTCCTCACTCCCTGAAAAAAGATCACCTTATCCCTCTCTTCTTTTTCACCTTGGAATTATAATTCTTGGTAAAATATAACTAAATGAATTTAGTATGTTTACTAATCTACCATCCCTCAAAGTGCTTAGGTCCATCTGAATGGTATATTTAGTAGTGAAAACACTTCTCATCATCTAAATGGAATATAAGCTTAAGCATATATGTCTTACTGAGGGTCAACTCAAGTGATCCTTACCCTAAGGAACTAGTTTGAAATCCATAGGCCCATCATGGGGAATCACATTCCACATTATCACCTGTGTGCCAGTTGGTATTGTGGTGGTGCCTATGTGGTTAGTTGAAAGGATAAATCACTTGGAGTGACAAAGAAAATCTTGGATTCACATGTTGTGGGGAATCTAATGATAACTGAAAATCTCTTGAGATCTAAAATTCTGCTCACAGTGTGAACCCTTTTCAGTGCCATCCACCTTAAAGAAATGATTGTGGTGGCATGGCTGAATTCATGCATTCCACCAGTATTTGATGTCTATTTGCCATGAGCCAGTCACTGTACATGGAGTTGGTGATAGGGTTCTGAGCAGCATGCATGTTGTTTTTCTCTCTTGGACCTTATGTTTCAGTAGTGGAAAACAAATGTGAGAAAAGCAGACACATAAGCACAATTTCAGCTAGTGTTAGGTGCTATAGAGAAGACAAAGCAGGGATTTCAGTAGTTACTGGTTGGGTGTCAACCAGTCAAGGAAGGCCTCTCTGAGGAGATAATTGCATTATTCCAAGCTAATCTATCTTTTTGAAGTGGATTCCTCTTTTCTCAGTTTTGGACCTATGAAATTTAGTTAAATACCTTTTTGGCTTTTCTTTGTTCCTCCCAAATTGGCCAAACCTTTTGTGGTTGCCATGTAAGCAATTAATAGACTTGCAAATTGAGCTTGGGGAGACATTGTTTTTTTTTAAGAATTACAATAAATATTTCATGACTAGGAAAAACTGATTCTGGGTAATGGGTAATATTTGTTAAAAAAAAAGCCTCATGACTTTAATAGCCAGTCTTCAGCTCTGAGCAAGCATAGAGACACAATAGATTGTTTTTCTCACCAATGAAAAGTGACTTTGCTTTTAGGAATTTTGTGTATTTAAACCTATTCCAACATCATTGGCATGGTAATTCCATCTTTTTGATGCCTTTCCAAGGAAGTTACCAAACCAGTTATCTTGGTCTTTTCAGAACTTAGCTATGTGAAGAGAGAAGTAATTTGGCTACTTCCTAACTATGGTAGAGCCACCAGCCCCTTCATAAAATGTATCCCACCCAATGTCTTCACTGTTAAGTCAACTGGCTTGACTTTCCTTCTTTATGGATTTGGACCAGCTACATGGGTAATTGGATTCTGGGCAAATGTTTCAACAGTGATAAGTTCTACTTGATAGATAGTGAGGTATTGATGTACCAGTCAGGGAGGCCTTATTTTACTGATGGATATCAGTCAAAGGTTGTCCTCAAGGCCCCTCATATGATACTTCAGAAGACATTAGGGAGAGGAGCCAAGGACACCTCCTCTCTGAAGAGAGCCTTCCTGGATTGATAGAGCTAATTTTCCTCTCATGTGGCACCATAACCCATACTACTTTTATTATACCACTTAATAAGTTGTAATTTCAAATATATTTGGAGATCTTTTTGCCCACTAGAACATGAGATCTACAAGTTCAGAAAGTGTTTTAATCATCTGGTAGTAAATTCTTATTTATTTTATTTGATTTTCTTCTTTTTTTTAAGAGGGAGCTAGAAAAAGTAGGGGATGGGGGAGGGGCAGAGGGAGAGAGATCTTAAGTAGGTTCCAGGCCAGAGCAGAGGCCACCCTGGGGCTTGAGCCCATGACCCTGAGACCATGACTTGAGCCAATATCAAGGGTCAGATGCTTAATCAACTGAGCCACCACCCAACTACCCCAATTCTGATTTAATTCTTAATGTCAAAGGAATGTGGGGTAGGAGGGAACACATACTTCCCTTGAACATATGTGTCTTCTTTCTAATTTGCCTGGCCTGCAAGGGCATAAATGTGGGGTGCTGGAGCCTGGCCCTTACTATTTGTTGGAATCTCTCACCACCTCTCTTTACATTCCTTAAGTTTTATGATTATTAAGCAGTTATTATGTGCCAGCTACTTATTAAAGTGCTAGGCCTTTCTCACCTGGCTTAAGTGTTACAACAGCATATAAGGTAGGTGCTGTTGCTATTCCCATTGGGAATGGAGACCAAGAGCTGTAAGGAGACTGTGCCAAGTCACCACACACAAAGACTGCCTCAGAGTGAGGAGTGAATCCTTTTCTGCTTGAATTTAGAAACTGAACTCTAAAGACTGCACTCTGAAAACCCTCCTAGGTTAGCTTGTTCTGTGCATATTTCTGCTGGGAAGGCCTGGGCAACCTTGGGCAATGAGCCTCAAGACAGTGATGGAACAATTGAAGAGGCACCATGCTGGGTGGCTTAACATTAGGGCTCAGGTCAAATTTCAGGAAAAATAAATCTTCCTTCAATGTTTTCCAAATTCTTCTTTCCTGTAGTCTATTTTAATGCTGTCCTGCAGCTGTCCAAAGCTCACCCAAACTTGCAAGAAGCTTCTTCTTTTTTTTAAAATGGCTATTTTGAGACTAGATTTGCATGCCATACAATGCACCCACGAAAATGGCTTTTTAGTAGATTTAGAGTTGTGCATTCATAATGACAATCAATTTTAGAACATATTTATTATTCCAAAAAAGAAACTCACACCCCTAAGCCATCACTCCCAATCTCCCTGTACCCACGGCACTAGGCAACCACTAATCTATTTTCTGTATCTAGATTTGTTTATTCTAAATATTTCTCCCAATCTCCCTGTACCCACGGCACTAGGCAACCACTAATCTATTTTCTGTATCTAGATTTGTTTATTCTAAATATTTCATATAAATGTAATTACACAATATACAGCTCTTTGTTACTGACTTCTTTTCTTCCATGTAATGTTTATTTTTAAAGATTTCATTTATTTGAGAGAGAGAGAGAGAGAGAGAGAGAGCACATGAGTGGGGAGAGGGGCCGAGAGAGAGAGAAGCAGATTTCCTGCTTAGCACAGAGACTGATGGAGCTTGAGGGGTCTCGCTCCCAGGATCCTGAGATCATAACTTGTACTGAAGTCAGACTCTTAAGCAACTGAGCCACCCGGGTGGACCCTTCAGCGTAATGTTTTTAAGGTTCATCCAAGTTGTAGCATATATCAGAACTTCAGATCTTTTTATGGCCAAGTCATAGTCCACTGTTTGGATATACTGTATCATATTATCTATTCACCAGTCGATGGACATTTGGTCGTTTCCACTTCTTGGCGCTTATGAATAATGCTGATGTGAACATCACTCCAAGTTTCTTATCCCATTGCTTCATTTCTCTACTCACAATTTGCACTTGCTCAAATCTAAGTTCAGAGACAGGAGAATGTTAGAATGGTCTAATTATCAGAATTCATACTGAGGTGTAGATGATCGGTGTACTACATGCATTTTAGGAGAGGAAGGTCATCAACCCAGCAATTCTCTGTTTTCTCTCCTGCTTCATCAATTTTTCACTTTCTTGAAACTTTATTTTCAATATACGAATATACTATTTCCTATCTTCCGAGATCAGACGAGATCGGGCACATTCAGGGTGGTATGGCTTGATCTAGCTTGATCCTATCTATAGGAAAAAGATATTTCCTATCTTAAGATGAATAATGGAAACCAGAGCTTTCTACTGACTCCACCATCCCTGCCAGTCACCACCCCATTTTTTGGTTTTCTTTTACAGCAAAATTCTTTAACGTAGTTGCCTGTATCCACTGTCCTGTTGAAATTTCCACTAGAAGAGTTAATCCACATCTCCCACAATATACCCCAAATGGAGCATCTGATCTTCACCCTTGCACTGTTTCTCCATTTGTCTCTATCTTGGTTGATGGCGGAACCACCCTTTAACTGCTCAGAGACAGATTCTTAGAGCGATCCCTCATCTTCTCTTTCTCTCTTGCCCCACATCCAATTAATCAGAAAAATCCCATTTGGTCTGCCTTTAAGCTACATGCTTTATCTGATCAATTGTCATCTCCACTATTAGCACCCTGGTGAAAGCTCACCATTGTCTTTCACCCCTAATTAGTCTCCCTGCTTCCATCCTTGATCCTTACTATTTGTTTCAATAAGGATTGATTCTTGTAAGGCATAAGTCAGATCATGTCAGGCCTCTGCATAAAACTCTCAGTATAAAAGCCAAAATACTAACAATGGCTTACAAATTCCAGTATGAATTGGGCTCCTATTCATTTCTGACCTCATCTTCTATTATACCTTCCCTCCTACTCACACAGCTGATGTGTACCACCTCAGGGCCCTTGCATAGGCCACTTCCTGGAATTCTCTTCCCCTGGATACACATAAAACTAGCTCCTTCACTTGTCATAAATCTTTTTTGAGCATCCCTTTCTCAGTGAGGTACATTAGGCCTCCCTACTTAAAATTGTATAGCATCTCTGTCTTGACCTTATTACTTTTTCTGTTTTTGCTTGGTGTTTGCCATATTCTAATATACTATATAATTTATCTTTTTTTTAATGATTATTTTTTATTGTCTGTTTTTTTCCACTAGAATGTAAGCTCCGTGGAGTCTGGGATTTTTGTTTTATCCACAACCATTCATTGCTGGCTGATAGTAGGTACTCAGTAAATATTTGATCGATGAATTGATCTGAGAATTTGAGAAATGCATTCAATATCATCTATTAAATTTATTGATCAAATTGCTTTACTGTTTGAAATATCAATTTTCTTTGAAAGTTTGGTACTAGGACCATATATTAAATCTGATGCTTATTTTTAAAATATCCTTTATTAAAAAGATATATATACACATATATCTGTGTGTGGTGTGTGTATATATATATATATATATATATATATATACACACACTTTTATTTATCACCCCTATTGCTACCCTATCATAAACTTTTGTTGAAATGATTATTTTAAGAGCTGCTATAGAAAAATCTTTGTTTTTAGCCTACATTATATTTAAAAGCAGCATTATTTTGGTAATTAAACCTAAAATCATGCATTAACTCTAAAAAGAGAAGTTTGATGGAGTGATATGAGCTTCATGCTTTGGAATTTGGCCTTGAGGACTCCCTGGAATTCTCCAACTGCTGGAGACCTAGCTGGGAGCTAAGAATAGTGCAGAATGTAAACTTCTATAGTAGCAACTGTGAGAGGAATTTTTAGAAGCAGTGTGAGGACTATAGCATTGTCAGAGAGCTTGAGAAATGGTGCTCTTTAATTGTCAAAAGTACATATTTTTAATTATATATTTTACTGTCCTAAATTCAAATGGAAAAGCTTGTAGGATGGGTAATTCTAGGGTAATTAATTACCTCTCTTCATTTATGTCTTACTTAACATTATCATGAGGGAACATAGAGCAAAGGTCTATATTTGGCAAAAGACATGTGCTTATTGCCACATTTCATAGAAGTACCATCAAGGTTTCCCAGAAATGCATGTGACAATTTTATTTGACATTGTATTATAATTTGTTGAATTTGTTTTAGCATCAGGATCCTCATTTTTCACTTTAAGCTTTCAGGGTTGGCTTCAAGGAAAGCCTAGGAGACCCTGGAAAGTACAGCAGTGTTGATTTTGATTTCTTTCGATTTGTCCTTCCAGCATTCTTATTTCCCCATCAGCATCTTGCAGCTCGTGTCCAGTTTGGTCATGGGGAATCCCACAGAGCCCTCCCCTCCTCAGGAAGTGCCTTATGCCCGGGCTCAACCTGGCTCCTTCTTCTTCAGTGGAAACCTATTCTTACTTGGCTGATTGCTGGCAGGGGGAAAAAAGTTAGTCTACATCTTTTCTTGTGAAATGAGGAAATCAGTCCAAATGATATCCAAGATCCCCTTCTGCTCTAAAGTCTTGATTCTATGATTCTGTCTCTTTTCTGGGCAAAATTAAAGCTCCTGATTATAAACTTTCTTGAGAACATTGTCATCTTCCTCATATTTGTGGAATTATTCTTTTTGTTTTGTTGATCTCTCTCTCTCTCTCTCTCTCTCTCTCTCTCTCTCTCTCTCACTTTTGTATTCTCCGAAATATTATCTGGACTTAAAATAGTATTCTGCTTATAGTACCTTTCAGAGAAGTCAGGTGTGTCTCAGACCCAGTTTCTGTTTGGATTCAAGTCCAGCTGGGACTGATGGACAGTTTGGTGGCAAGAGGCATGCCCCATTCTTGGTGAATGTACTGCTTTATGGCCAGCTTTGCTATGTGTTTCTCCACTCTTGGACCCAGCGTGGATAATTGAGTCCTCCCTAGGACCATTTACTGAAAGGTGTAACATTATTGGTAATATTATGGTTTCACAGCCATGGTCCTTGCAGGCAGCTCTTTGTGAGAGCATACCATGGTCTAGAAAGAAGCAAATGAGTGTTATTGTCCATCCTGAAACCCACAGTCTTCTGGTGAGATTAATTGTTGGCAAACTGTCCCTAAGATCCCTGACTGTAAATCGCTCTAGGGAATGCAAGATTATAGTCATTACCCTGATGAAAAGCTGAGCTAATTTTGCCTGGATCTGACCCACTAGTTCCAGGGAGTCTAGTTATTCCAACCCTGTCACAACAATGACACCCTCTGAGGACCACAGGGACACTGTGATTAGCCCCTCATCAGGTGCTGACCCCCAGCATTTCCTGTAGAGCTCACAGATATTTCCCTGGAATTTAAAACGCCTTCTGAAACTCAGGGCCTCAATTCTTTGTCAGTCATCCCTGCTTTGTCCTTGGGCAGTTGCGGGGCCAGAGTGGGAGGACAGAGCCCAGCAGACGCAGGAGTCTGGGGGGAGGCGCTCAGCAGGAGCCCGGGGGAGAGGACAGGAGGACAACAAGTGCCAAGGCCCAGGGCACAGGCAGGAGGATGTTCTCCCAGCAGGGGATGTGGGGAATACAGGCGAATACCTGCAGAGCCAGCTCATTACGTTTCATGTTATTTTCTAGAGCTTTCTTCTTTGTTTCCCTGTGACTGGCAGACACCCACAGTCACACTTGATTAGAGTATTACTTTCTTCGTTACCAAGGCAGTTTTATTATTGAAACCTGATGAAATATTATAAAGAGAACTGTCATGATGTGCCCCTTGAAGACGCCCAATGAAGGAAAAGAGATTGTTCAAAAGAGAATAGATGATTTAGATCAAATTTTCTCAGTACTAGTACGGCTGTCTTTGTGATGCAGAACAGATTTGGGGGGGTGGTGATTTGGAATACTAGCTTGGGGCCCTCAGTTGGTTAAGCGTTAAGTGTCTGCCTTCAGCTCAGGTCATGGTCTCAGGACCCTGAGATGAGTGTGTGTGTATGTGTGTGGGCGCCCATCACATTGTCTCCCTGCTCAGCAGGGTGCCCGCTTTCCCCTTTCCATCTGCTCCCCCACCCCTGCTCTCTCTCCCTCTCTCCCTGTGTCTCAAATAAATAAATACAATTAAAAAAAAAAAGAATACCAGTTTGAGTCAGAAAGTGATTTCAGCACATGGATAAAAGTGGGGAGTTGGAGTTCATGAGGAACGAAATGATTTGGCAGGAACCACTTAAGTCACAGCTATCAAGGAGAAGGAGGGGAGAGTTTGAAAAATCCCCCCCCCTTCCTAAGAGTTAATCCTCAGGAAGTGCCCTTTGCCAAAGTCATTCCTGCTACCTGAGATGTTGAGTCTTAAAAAAATAGGCTTGCTTCAAAGGCGGTGTGGAGAGTATAGCCCTGTAACCCTGAGAGTTACCCCACCCAGATTTCTTTGAGGAGACCTGCCCTCTCCTAGGGCCTTCCACACTTCTGCACTTGGCATACCTCGTGACACCGTCTTCAGGAGTTTCCTTGATGTACACCGATGTGCGGGACAGAACTTGAGTGAAGGCTGGAAGACAGGACCGGGAAGGATTTGGATGTGAAAGTATCAGCACCGAGAACACACAGAGCATAGCGATCGTGTCTTATTCTTCCTGAAGGGATCCCGTCCCTCGTGCTCTACAGCTTGAACTTTTTTTTTCTTTACAACCATTTCTCTGTTTAGTTTTTCTTCACTAAAGTTGCCTTGCCCTGACTTGCTCCTTCTATTAGAAAAGCCCTATTTATAACACGTATAGCTCTGTTAGGATTGGAAATCCTGACTCATCTGTTCTCACTTTTAATAATGACCTAGGCTGAAGATGTGTCTCTTGACAAAGTACTCTTGGCAGTACTCAGTTTTTGCTCTGGGGAAGAGAGAGTGACCAAATTTTATTTCTAAGGCACTAGTAAGAGCTAGAAATTATTTTGGTAACAATAATAGGGTTAGCCTGTGTCTCTGAGATTTCTACCACTTGATGCACCTGCTCACATGTAAAACAATAGTGAGAATAACGCTTCGTGAGAACTTGTAGCACCACACAGTGTACTTTCTTTACATATACTGACACTCAGTTTTTTACTTTAGGGTAAGTCCTATTAGCATCACCTCAAGGGAAGAGCTAAATGGTTAGTGATCTGGGTTCAGTACATGAACAAGAATTAAAGGAGGGGAGGTTAGTGTCTGACTCCTGATTTCTGCTCAGGTCATGATCTCAGGGTTGTGAGATCGAGTCCCACATCAGACTCTTTCCTCCGCATGAAGTCTGCTTGAGATTACCTCTCCCTCGCCTTTTGCCCCTCCCTCCACTCACTTGCTCAAATACATTAAAAACTTTAAAAAAAATAAAGAAGGGGTGACTGGTTCCGAACATCATGTGGCAGGTGCTCTGTTGGCTCCATCTGCCCTGGCATGAGGTTGTGTTCTGGGGACAAGGGCGAAGCATGTGAGAATCAGAGAAGACAAGCGGTGAAATGCAAGTGTGGGGCTGCTCTGTGTCTATGGCTGTCATCTGGTCCAGTATGGATGCCACCCAGCAGTGGACAGTTGTTTAGCTGGTGCGAGAACTCTAGGGGAGCCCAGCTATGGTGCTAGTGGACTGATGGGCCTTTTCTTTCTCTCCTCCCCCTAGCATTTGGGGGTGGGGATATGAGCCTTGAATTGTGAAAGCCCTTGTTATTCTCAGACAATTCAGGATTAGGAGGGGATGCCATTTTTAGGAGACAAGTGCTAGACTTCCTGCTGGGGCCAACCCAGTTTTTAGCAACAAGTTAGAAAGTTAAATGAGCTCTGACGGTATTTATGCCAGAAGCTGGAAGAAGGTCTTACACCTGTGAATAGACATTTCTAGGGTTGTTACCTTGTCCAGAAATCTCCAGGGAGTTCCCACTGCATATAGTATTAACCTTCAGTTCTTCACATCACCCTCCAAGGTTTTTCTAGTTGTTCTTTTGGGATCCAGTATAGATCTTTGCTGGATCTAAGAAGTCTCGTTTTTATTTCCTGAATATGTTATGTTTCCTGATTTGAAACTTTGCTCCTGATTTATTCTGTGGCCTTTGGAAGGAATATCTCTTCCCCTCCCACTATCTAAATTGTACCCTTCTTCCACTGAAACCCCAGTGCCCTTCATGAAGCTTCTCTTTAGTGCACATGTATCTCTTCTTTCTTTAAATTCTTGTCACATTTGCTCTCTACATTGTTCCTTTGTTTCCCTGAGAATAAAGTGCTAATTATCATTAATTACCTACTCTGTATATTTATATCTCTTCACCTTAACAAAGCTTTATATTCTGAGAGGATAGGGCTTACAAGACTTACCGTTTCTTTTGTACTCTCCACAGGGCAATTTTGATCAAAGGAACAAAAATTATACACTGAATCAGAAGACTTGAATTTTAATCCTGGCTTTGCCTTTTCCTAATTGTGACCTTAGGTGACTTTTTCAAGCCTTAGCTTCTTCATACATAAAATAGAATTAATTGATGATAATTATCTCACACAGTTACTGTGAATATTAAACACCAGAAGATAAGTGAAATTAAGTGTGCAAAGACCAGATACATGTAAATTACTAAGAATATTGGCTCATAAAATCTTCTGCAAATGAATGATTGTTACTATAATGACACCTTTTTTTTGTTTGTTTCAAGATTTCATCTATTTATTTGACAGAGAGAGAGATCACAAGTAGGCAGAGAGGCAGACAGAGAGAGGAGGAAGCAGGCTCCCTGCTGAGCATGGAGCTTGATGTGGGACTTGATCCCAGGACCCTGAGATCATGACCTGAGTCGAAGGCAGACACAGTTGACTGAGCCACCCAGCTGTCCCTAACTGCACTTTTCTAACCACAGGAATTTATGCACTTTCAGTTCCTTTATTAGGGATGCCAGAATAACATAGAACACATAGACTTCATGTTAAACTTCCCCATTAAAACTATGACCTTCCTTTGAAACATCATTTGCTTTCTTATGCAACCTGGGCCCTGTCTTTAGTCACATCAAAAATGTGCTATCTGTCACGTTTGGGTCCTTTCCCCTGCTAAGGTCCTATATTTCCCATCTGCATCTGTTATCTATAGCTGTGTAACAAATCACTCCAAAATTTTGTGACCATCAAAATAGTAATTATCATTTATTATTTCTCATTGCTCTGTGAGTCCAGAATTCAGGAGTATGTCATGGGATTGCAGTCCGATGCTGGCTCCTGTCACTTGGAGGCTTAGCAGGGGCTGAAAAGATGCACTTCCAAGCTCTCAGCTAGGCACTGCGGTTCCTCTACCCATAGGCCTCTTCACGGGGCTGTTTGAGTTTCCTCGAGGACCTGCAGAGGAGGAAAAGATCTTTTTTCCCTCTACCTTTCTAGGTTCTAGGCTGGACCCCTAAAGAAGATTAACAAGAGATAAATAGAGGCTTAGTAACACGTTTATTTTGCATATACATGGGAAAAAATTGGGGTTGGGTAATTCAAAAAAGCGGCTAGAGTTGGGGTTTAAATACCATCTTTAGCTCCAACAGAAAAAGGGTTTGGTGGAGACCAGTTATGGGAAGATGAACAGGAAAAGTAGAGCAGATAAGGGTAAGGTTTGCTATGCAGATTTAAATGTCTTATCCATGGATAAGAGTCTTTTTTGATTTAGAATGATCTTCTTCCTTGTACAAATAGGGAGACATCTTTACAGATGGAGATTTTCTTATAAATATAAATTTGCCTTACAAAGGGGTAACTTCCACTCTGTTTCCAGAGCTTCTCCTGTGTTTACTGTTTCTCAGAATACTCTTGAGGCATGTTTTGAGGCAGTGAATTCTGGTTTCCTACTGTATGATGCTTTGTTTCCCCCAAAGTGAATGAACTGAGAGAAGCTGAAATGCTTTTTATGACCTAATCTTAGAAGTCCCACATTGTCACTTCTGTCATGTTGTTCTAGTCACCCAGGGGCAGACATGATTCCGTTTGGAGGGGGGAGAGGCTGTCATTAGAGGCCATCTTTGACTAAGATGTGACTAAGGCCATCAGTCACCAAAGGTTTCTATTTCTCCCATTTAAAAAATAAATTAATTCCCTTACACAGGATCCCTGAATCTCATGCTATTATTGTATCAGCTCGATGTTGGAAACTGCATCACTTAGGTCAAATCTGGGTAAAGCTCCTTAATAATGTTCCTTAAGATCTGAAGACCTGTCAACTACGGGGACAAGTCTTCTGTCCCCTTAAGGCCCAGCATCCAATAATAAAGGGAAAGGCATAGGATAATAGCAATCTAACTCCTCAGAAAGGAGAGAAAACAGGCATCACACAGTGGTCAGTGGTCTGCGGTAATTCTACCATTCAGCTAGGCACAGACCCAGGGCTTGACTCTACTGCCTAGGAAGGACTCTCCAAGGCTCTTGCCTCTGCTCACTGGGCTCCTGATTGTACCTTTTTAGTCTTCCTTTTTCATATGGAATGACTGGTATTTATAGCCAAGTGGTTTTTTTTTCAGCCTGTTTCTTGCCCAAGATGTTGGGGATTCAAAGATCTCTCATTTTGTGCTATCTCCATCCTTTTAAATCCAAGAAGATATAATTCTTTTTGTTTTTTTTTAAAGATTTTATTTATTTATTTGACAGAGAGAGAGATCACACGTCGTCAGAGAGGCAGGCAGAGAGAGAGGAGGAAGCAGGCTCCCCTCCAAGCAGAGAGCCCTGATGCGGGACTGGATCCCAGGATCCTGAGATCATGACCTGAGCTGAAGGCAGAGGATTAACCCTCTGAACCACCCACGTGACCTTGCTTTGTTTTTTTGTTTTTTCTTTTTTTAGGATTAAAGAATTGCAATTCAGGGAGTTAGTGAAATAGTGGTCCTGCTTACAGGGAGAAAGCAAGGGATTTTTATGAGGAAAAGGAAGCTGGGTTGGGAGGATTATATAAGTTAAGAAGAGAAAAAAATGTTTTCTGTGTGTGTTTAGAGGCGAAGCTACTCTGAGGTATACATAGACTGACCACTGATTCTATCTTCAGAAAGTCCACAACCATCAGTCTGTGATCAGCATGTCCATTCTGCTGACCTCTCAAATACGTGCTTAAAACAAGTGCCGTTTTGACTGGTCCAAAGGGTTTCAGCCCAGTTCAAACAAAGGTGGATAAGGCACTTTCTCCACAGTAGCTTCTCTTTATTTTAAAATGGCACCAGTCATGCTGATTTTTCACCAAGACATCCCCTTTAAGAGTCTTCAAGGGATTTTTGTTGAAAGGAGCAAATCTGTGCTTCCTAGACCTAGACCTTAGAGAACCTTTTGTCTGACTGGGTAGTTTTTCCTGGTACTGCCTGAGATTTTTCTAAAGCCTTGAGAAAGGATCTCATGGTTCTCCACTCAATTTGGCCTTTGTCCTGAAGTGTTTCCTGAGAATCTTGGGAGGATCTGAGAATGGGAGAGTTGCATTTCTGAACTCGACAAGCCTTGGCTTCTTTATATTTAAATGTTTTTCTTCAGCTCATCTCTCCTCTCACATTTTACCATAAGGAGCAAAAAGAAGCCAAAAGGAGGCACTTCTAACAACCTGCTGGAAATCTCCTTAGCTAGATCCTCTAGCTCATCACGTACATTTTCTACTTTGCCCATTACTGCAGGCAACAGTCCTCCTCACACTTCTGCCAGGACCTAACAAGGACTCTCTTTCCTCCAGCTTTCAATGACATTTCGCACATTTCCCTTTTCTCTTTTTCTCTTAAAAATAGACTTTATTTTTAGAGGTTAGGTTCACAACAAAGTTGTGCACAAGGTAGCATTCCCAGGTCCCTTCATCCCCATGATATAGTTTTGGAATATTGGTGAGGTTTGATGGGGTGGGACCCAGAGCGATGGCTGACAAAGAATTCTTGAGACCTCTTTGGTGCAAAAAGGTGGTTTTATTAAAGCACAGGGACAGTACTCCTTTGCAGAGAGACCTGCACAGAGGTTGTGAGGAGCAATTGATTAATATACTAAGGGGTTGGGAAAGGTAAGGAAAAGGAAGATTTGCAAAAAAACTTTCTGAGACTAAAGAGAGCCTACAAGATCCTGGAGGCCTTGCTATTGTCAAGGTAAGGTTGTTTTTTCCCTCTAAGGTTGTTTTAAGATCAAGATAGCTGGGAGCTTCCTGGAGGAATTGTCACATACATCCCACCCAGGAGTCTGGGGCAGGGGGAGGTTGCGGGGTATGAGCCTGTGGTATGTCCCTTACTAGCCTTCTGCTCCATCATCACTCACACGGTCACAGCTTGCTCACCGTCGACACCCCCCACCACAGTGGTATATTTTTTATAATCGATGAACCTACACTGACACATTATCATCCAAAGTTCACAGTTTACATTAGGGTTCACTTTTGGTGTTGTATATTCTATAGGTTTTGTCAAATGTGTGATGAACTGAATTTTCCATTATAGTATCACACAGTGTAATTTCACTGCCCTGAAAATCCTCTGTGTTCCGTCTATTCATCCCTCCCTTCCCCCTAACCTCTGGCAACCACTGATCTTTTACTGTCACTATAGTTTTGCCTTTTCTAAAATGTCATACAGTTGCAATCATACAGTATGCAGCCTTTTCAAACTGTTTCTTTTAATCAGTGATATGCATTTAAATTTCTTCCATGTCTTTTCATGGATTGACAGTTCATTTCTTTTTGGTATGGAGTAATATTCAATTGTCTGGCTGCACCACATCTTATTTACCCATTCACTCAATGTTTTTTATTTTTTTTCTCCGCTCCTCT
>PITA01031389.1:0-15271 GCA_004023965.1 Spilogale gracilis
CCCACCAACAGTGTAAGAGGGTTCCCCTTTCTCCGCAGCCTCTCCAACACTTGTTGTTTCCTGTCTTGTTAATTTTGGCCATTCTGACTGGTGTAAGGTGGTATCTTAGAGTGGTTTTGATTTGAATTTCCCTGATAGCTAGTGACGCTGAACATTTTTTCATGTGTCTGTTGGCCGTTTGTATATCTTCTACGGAGAAAGAGGCACTTCTCCATAGAAGATATACAAATGACTAACAGACACATGAAAAAATGTTCATTGTCATTAGCAATCAGGGAAATTCAAATCAAAACCACACTAAGATACCACCTTACACCAGTCAGAATGGCCAAAATTAACAAGACAGGAAACAACAAGTGTTGGAGAGGCTGTGGAGAAAGGGGAACCCTCTTAGACTGTTGGTGGGAATGCAAGTTGGTGCAGCTGCTTTAGAAAACAGTGTGGGGATTCCTTAAAAAATTAATGTACAATATTTTTATTTTGTTTGTGGCTTTTAATGCATTGCCATACATATAAGAAGGGAAATCTCATTTTTAATGACATTTATTCTAGTAATTACATTTTCTGCTTTTTTGTTTATTTATTATTTATCTATTTATACTTATAAATTTAAATTTTATTATTTTATTTTTTCAGTGTTCCAAGATTCATTGTTTATGCACCACACCCAGTGCTCCATGCAGTACGTGCCAATACCCACCACCAGTCTCACCTATCCCCCACACCATCCCCTCCAAGACCCTCAGTTTGTTTCTGAGTCCAAGTCTCTCATTTTTCATCTCCCTCACAGATTTACCCCACTTCTCATTTCCTTCCCTTCTCCTACTGTCCTCCATTTTACCCCTTATGCTTCACAAGTAAGTGAAACCATATGATACTTGACTTTCTATGCTTGGCTTATTTCAATCAGCATAATCTCCTTCAATCCAGTCCATGTTGCTACAAAAGTCGGGTATTCATCCTTTCTGATGGAGGCGTAATATTCCATTGTATATATGTACCACATCTTTTATTTAGCCATTCATCTGTTGAAGGGCACTTGGCTCTTTCCACAGTTTGGCGATTGTGGTCATTCCTGCAATGATCATTGGGGTACATATGGCCCTGCTTTTCACTACATCTGTATCTTTGTGGTAAATACCCAGTAGTGCAAATTGCAGAGTCATAGGTTATCTCTATTTCTCATTTTTAAAGGAATCTCCACAGTGTTTTTCAAAGTAGCTGCACCAACTTGCATTCCCACCAACAGTCTAAGACGGTTCCCCTTTCTCCACAGCCTCTCCAACACTTGTTTTATCCTGTCCTGTTAATTTTGGCCATTCTGACTGGTGTAAGGTGGTATCTCAGTGTGGTTTTGATTTGAATTTCCCTGATAGCTAATGACAATGAACATTTTTTAATGTGTCTGTTAGCCATTTGTATGTCTGCTATGAAGAAGTGCCTCTTAATGTCTCCTGCTCATTTTTTTATGTGATTTTTATTTTGGTTGTTGAGTTTGAAGAGTTCTTTATAGATATTGGATATCAGCCCTTTGTCTGTAGTGTCATTTGCAAATATCCTCTCCCATTCTGTGGGTTGCCTCTTTGTTTTGTTGACTGTTTGATTTGCTGTGCAAAACTTTTTATTTTAATGAAGTCCCAAAAGTTCATTTTTGCTTTTGTTTCCTTTGCCTTTGGAGACATGTCTTGAAAGAAGTTGCTGTGGCCAATGTCAAAGAGGTTACTGCCTATGTTCTTCTCTAGGATTTTGATAGATTCCTTTCTCATGTTGAGGTCTTTCATCCATTTCAAGTTTATGTTTGTGTTGTACCACATTTTTTTATCCATTCATCTGTTGATGGACTTTTGAGTTATTTCCATAATTTGTCTATTGTAGATAATGTTGCCATAAACATAGGGGTGTATATATCCCTTTGAATTAGTATTTTTGTATTATTTTTATAAATACCTCACAGTGCAATTGAGGAATTACAGACCTCCATACTGTTTTTCACAGTGGCTGCACCAGTTTTTATTCCCACCAACCATAGCAAGAGAGTTCCTCTCGCTCCACATCCTTACTGAAATCTGTTGTTTCCTGTGTTGTTGATTTTAGCCATTCTGATAGGTGTGAGGTGATATCTCATTGTAGTTTTGGTTTGTATTTCTCTGGTGATGAATGATGTTGAGAATTTTTTCATGTGCTTGTTAATCACATGGATGTCTTCTTTGGAAAAATGAGTGCTCATGTCTTCTATCCATTTTTTAAACTAATTTATTTTTAAAATTTTATTTTATTTTTCCAGTGTTCCAAGATTCATTGCTTAATCTATTTTTAATTGAATTATTTGTTTTTGGAGTGTTGAGTTTTTTAAAGTCTTTATAGATTTGGGATACTAACCTTTTTTAGTTATGCCATTTGCAAATATCTTTTCCCATTTTGGAGGTCTATTATTTATTTATTTGTTTGTTTGTTTGTTTATTTATTTATATTGGAAGATTATAGTTATTTAATAGAGAGAAACACTGCTGGAGAGGGAATAAAAGCAGGGGGGATGAGAGATGGAGAAACAGGCCTCTTGCCAAGCAGGGAGCCTGATGCAGGGCGTCATGCAGGGCTTGATCCCAGGACTCTGGGATCATGAACTGAACTGAAGGTAGATGCTTTACAACTGAGTTACCGAGGCACCACTGAAGGTCTCTTTTTAATTTTATTGATTTTTTTATTGGCTGTGTAGAGGTTTTTTATTTTGAAGTAGAACCAATAGTTTATTTTGCTTTTGTTTACCTTGCCTCAGGAGAAATATTTAGAAAGAATTTGCTATGTCTAAGTCAAAGAATTTATTGCTTTGTTCTCTTCTAAAATTTTTTTTTCTTCTAGAATTTTTATGGTTTCAGGTCTAACATTTAGATCTTTCATCCATTTTGAATTTGTTTTTGTGTATGGTGTAAGTAAGTGGCCCAGTTTCATCCCTCTGCATGGAGCTGACCAATTTTTTTATATTTGACACCATTGTTGAAGAGACTGTCTTTTCCTCATTGGATATTCTTTCTTGCTTCATCAAGGATTAATTGCCCATATAGTTGTGGGTTTATTTCTGGGTTTTCTGTTCTGTTCCATCGATCTATGTGTCTATTTTTCTGCCAGTACCATATGGTTTTTTAAATTTAAATTCAATTAGCCAATGTATAGTACATTATTTATTTTTTATATAATGTTCAATGATTCATAGTTGCATATAACACCCAGTGCTAATCATATCAGGTGCCCACCCTAATGTCCATCACAAACTTACCGCATTCCACCACCCACCTCCTTTCTGCAACCCTCAGTTTTTCTCCCAGGGTCCAGTCTCATATGGTTTGTCTCCTTTTCTTCCTCTTTAGAACCAGATTGTTTCAATCACTACAGCTTTGTAATATAACTTGAAGTTTGGAATTGGGATGCCTCCAGGTTTGCTTTCCTTTTTCAAGATTGTTTTGGTTATTTGGGGTCTTCTGTGGTTCCATACAGATTTTAGGATTGTTGTTCTAGCTCTGTGAAAAATGATATTGGCATTTTGATAGGGATTGCTTTAATGTGTAGATTCCTTGGATAATATAGACATCTCAACAATACTTCCTTTTCCAATCTATGAACATAAAATGTCTTTCTATTTCTTTGTGTCATCTTCAATTTCTCTCATTAGTGTTTTATAGTTTTCAGTGTGCAGTGGTCTTTCATGTCTTTAATTGGGTTTATTTTCTAGGCATTTTATGATGTCTGGTGCAATTGTAAATGGGATTGGTTCCTTAATTTCTATTTTTCCTGCTTCATTATTGGTATATAGAAATGAAAGATTTCTGTATATTGATTTTGTATCCTGTGATTTTACTGAATTTCTGTATCAGTTCTAGCAGTTTTTTTAAATTAACATATAATGTATTATTTTTTTTAGGGGTACAGCTCTGTGATTCATCAGTCTTACACAGTTCATAGCATTCACCATAGCACATACCCTCCCTAATGTCCATCACCCAGCCACCCCATCCCTCTGACCTCCCTCCACTCCAGCAATCCTCAATTTGTTTCCTGAGATTGAGTCTCTTATGTTTTGTCTCCCTCTCTGGTTTTGTCTTGTTTCATATTTTCCTCCCTTCCCCTATGATCTTCTGTCTTGTTTCTCAAATTCCTCATATATCAGTGAGATAATATGATATTTGTCTTTCTCTGATTGACTAATTTCACTTAGCATAATACCCCCTAGTTCCATTCGTGTCATTGCAAGTGGCAGGCTTTCATTTTTGATGGCTGCATAGTATTCCATTATCTATCTATCTATCTATCTATCTATCTATCATATCTTCTTTATCCAGTCATCCACTGATGGACATCTAAGCTCTTGCCATAGTTCAGCTATTGTGGACATTGCTGCTATAATCATTGGGATGCACATACTCCTTTGCATCAATAAATTTGTGTCTTTGGGGTAAATACCCAGTAGTGCAATAGCTGGGTCATAGGGTAACTCTATTTTCAACTTTTTGGGAAACTCCATACTGTTTTTCAAAGTGGCTGCACCAGCTTGAAGTCCAACTAACAGTGTAGGAGGGTTCCCCTTTCTCTGCATCCTTGTCAACACCTGTCATCCCCTGACTTGTTAATTTTAGCCATTCTGATTGGTGTGAGGTGGTATCTCATTGAGGTTTTGATTTGTATTTCCTCGATGCCCAGTGATGTTGAGCACTTTTTCATGTGTCTTTTGGCCATTTGGATATCTTCTTTGCAGAAATGTCTGTGCATGTCTTCTGCCCATTTCTTGGTTGGATTATTTGTTCTTTGGGTGTTCAGTTTGATGAGTACTTTATAGATTTTGGATACTAGCCCTTTATCTGATATGTCATTCGCAAGTGTCTTCTCCCACTCTGATGAAGTCTTTCAGGTTTTCTATATGAAGTATCAAGTCATCTGCAGTAGTAAAAGTACCACCACTTCCTTACCAATTTGAATTCCTTTTATTTATTTTTGTTGTCTGCTATGGCTAGGACTTCCAGTTCTATGTTAAATAACAATTGTGAGTGTGGACATCCCTGTCTTGTTCCTGACCATGGAGGAAAAGTGCTCATTCTCCCCCATTGAAGATGATATTAACTGTGGGTTTTTCATAGATGACCTTCATTAGGTTGAAGTATGTTACCTCTAACCCTACTTTGTTGAGGGTTTTTATCGTGAATGGATGTTGTACTTTGTCAAATGCTTTTTCTGCATCTGTTGAAATAAATGGTTCTTATCTTTTCTCATATTGATGTGATGTATCATGTTGATTGATTTGCAAACATCAAACCATCCTCGCAGCCCAGGAATAACTCCTACTGGTCACTGTGAATGATTTTGTCAATGTATTGTTGGATTCAGTTTGCTAATGTTTGTTGAGTATTTTTGCATTTTGTTCATCAGAGATATTGGCCTGTACTTGGTTGGTTTTCTCTCTCTCTCTCTCTCTCTCTCTCTCTCTCTCTCTCTCTCTCTCCTCTCTCTCTCTCTCTTTCATCTCTATTTCTGGTGTCTATCTGGTTTTGGCATCAGGGTAATGCTGGCCTTATACAATGAATTTGGAACCTTCTTTCCTTTTCTATTTTGTGAAATGGTTTGAGAACAGGTATTAATTTTGTTTAAATGTTTGGTAGCATTCATTTGTGAAGCCTTCTGATCTGGAACATTTCATTACTGATTCAATTTATTTAAAAAATATGGGTCTGTTCAAGTTTTCTATTTATTCCTGTTTCAGTTTTGGTAATTTACATGTTTCTAAGCATTTATTCATTTCTTCCAGTTGTCCAATCTGTTGGCGTACAATTTTTCAAAATATTCTCCTATAACTGCTTATAGTTATATGACTATATGATATTGTGGTATTGGTTGTGTTCTCTATTCTCATTTCTGATTTTATTTATTTGGTTCCTTTCTCTTTTCTTTTTGGTAACTCTGGCTAGAGGCTTTTCAGTTATTAATTTTTTCAAAGAACCAGCTCTTGATTTTATTGATCTGGTCTATTATTCTTTAATTTGCATATAATTTATATATGCTCTCATCTTTATTATTTCCTTCCTTCTTTTGGCTTCCGGCTTTGTTATTCTTTTCCTAGTTTCTTTAGGTGTAAGATTAGGTTGTTTATTTGAGGTTTTTCTTACTTCTTGAGATAGGTCTGTGTTGCTATGTATTTTACACTTAGGATTGCTTTTGCTGCATTCCAAGGCATTGAATGTGGTGAGGTTTAGCTAGGTGTGCTCTGGTCTGCTTGTTGTATAAGACCTGAAAAACTTCCACTAGAACTGAAGCCTGCAGAAATCTCTGGTCAGGGGATATGGTGTAGGCAGGTTTTTCTGCTGGTCTGCTGGGAGAGGGGCCTGCTGTGTGGGGACTGAGGCAAGTTTGACTGCACTTACTGAAGTGCAGGGATGTAGAGCTTGATGTAAGTAAGTTATGCAGCCATTGTGGTGCTGTGTTTTGCTGGGGGTGGGGGAAGGAAATGGTGCCAATGAGCTCCTTTGTTGCCAAAGAGTCATCTCTGTGAACTCTGCTTCTCAGGGACAGGCTTCAAAAACAGCAAATACTTTCCCCTTGTCTTCTCCAAGCATTCTTCAGATTGCTGTTTCCATGTTGTCTCTGGGTTGCTTGCCTGCCTTCTCTCCAGGAATAAAGCTGTGCCCCCAGGGCTCTATCCCATCCAAGTCTGCCAACCTTTAAAACTCCAGTCTTCAAGCCCCTCTCATTGCAAGAACACATGAAATTCAGCCCGTATCATTTTCTAAGCCAATGGCGTTAGAGAAATGTTTTCCTTGTGCATTCCCCTGTGTTATCCTCTCTCTCTTGCTCTTCTCTGTGACCGTGGCTCCCTTCCCTCTGTAGCACCCATGATCCATTTCTCCCTGAAGCCATGTCTCTGTACTTCCTACCTTCATCAATGTGGCCTCTTCTCTCCGTTTAGTCTTGGAGTTTGTTCTGTTAGCCTTTGAGTTGATTTCTGAGTTTTAGAATATTTTGGTAGTTATCTAGTTGTATTTATGGAATGAGGCAAACCTAGGGTCCTTCTGGTCCACCACCATCTTCCTACTCCCATAGCCAGGCTCTCCTCCTTTAGCTCTTTGAGAATATTTATGTCAGTTTATTTAAATCTTTGCGTAGTAAATCCAATGTCTGTGCTATCTCAAGGACAGTTTCTGTTCATATCTTCTGTGAGTGGATTATGCCTAAGTATTTTTATGCCTTGTAATTTTACACAGAAAACTGCAAATTGAGTGGGGCACCTGGGTGGCTCAATCTAACATCTGACTCTTGATTTCTTGATTTCACAATCTCAAGGTAGTAAGATCAAATCAGTGCTGGGTCAGCTTGAGATTCTCTCTCCCTCTCCTTCTGCTCCCCCCCACTATCTCTCTATCAAAAAAATAAATCTTAAAAAAGGAAAACTGGACATTTAGAATGTTATATTATAGTAACTCCGTAAACCAGATTCTTTCCCAGCCTCATTTGTTTTTTGCTTGCTACAGGCTTTGTTATTTGTTTAAGTAAGTTTTACTGTTTTTGTAAAATGTGTATTTTTGTCTCTGCTTTCCAGCTTTAGAGAGATGGGAGGACAGTGATACTAGTAATTACAATTCTTAGAACTTGTAACAGGGATAACACTTTAGATATCTTATTCCATTTAATTCTCACAACAAATATTTGTAGTGAATCTCATTATTCTCATTTTACAGATGAGGAAACAGGTTCAGATTAATCCCTAGTCCAGGGTCAGATCTACATAAGATTCACACCCAACTCTGTCTGACTTTGAGGTCAAGTGTCTGTGCCATGTTACCTTTGTTTGTGTGAATTTCTTAGTATGAGAGAAAGTGAAGTGGGTGGGAGCTGATAGGAGAGTGGGAGGAGGTGGTAAGTGCCAGGGACAGATGAACGCTTGGTCATAGTAGAGTGTTTGTTGACTCCTTGACTTCTTAGAGACTGCTTTGAATTTCAGTGGAATTGAACTCTGAGATCAGAAGGGTCAGTGTGATCTTGGATGGTTGCCTCCTCATTAGGCCAAGGTCCTGGGAGGAGGTAGAAAGATGCAAAGGAATGATGGTCTGAAAGTCCCTGGAAGTCCTTTGCTTACATCCAGTATTTAGTGGACATCCTCAAGGTGAGACATAACACAAAACAAAAGCCAAAGTTTCCCATTCTTTTTTGGAATAAAAGGAGCGCCAATTCCTCTCAGGTTGACCCGTAGAAACCCTCCTCAGTTTTCTTCTCCCCCTTCTCTTGGGAGACAGTTTGTTTGTTGGTGTAGCTGAAATGAGCAGAGAACTTTGCAGGAGGATCCTTTCCCTGGGACTTTAATTGCCAGAGACTGGGGACAGAGATGTGACAGAGGAGGGGTCTCTAAGGATTTGTGAAGCAACTTTCCTTAGTCACAGCAGAGGAGAACAATGGGTAGCAGGGAGGAGTGAGGGAATAAAACCTTTTAGCCAACACTGGACCTGGCCCAACAAAGGGTCTCTTCTCCAGGTGAGAGACTCCCTGCTAGCTCCCAGTGAATCCTCTTCCTCTCCTGGTCCATGCTACTCTGGATGCTCCTTTTATGGATGAGGGAAATACGATCTTTTTGTACTATAATTGTTGTTCTGGAAGTCTTTTTCTTAACCATATAGATACTGCCTGGATTTTAGCATGAGGCTGACTCTTCTAGGTTCTTTGTTTTTGTTCTTCTACTTAGAACCAATTTTCTTCCCATTTTAACCATTTAAAAATATATTTTGTTTATTTATCTGAGAGACTGAGAGCACAAGCTGGAGGAGCATAGAGGCAGAGGGAGAAACAGTCTTCCCACTGAGCAGGAAGCCTGCCATGGGGTTTGATCCCAGGACCCCAGGATCATTACCTGAACCGAAGGCAGATGCTTAGGTGACTGAGCCACCCAGGTGCCCCTACACTTTAACCAGTCTTAATGCATTTCTTCAAAATCTCTCCACAGCCCTTATGGAAGACATCAGGTATTTCTTGCTGGTAAAATGGTGCCCCAAGCACCTCAGTCAACTCTTATTTTCACAGGATAGAAAAGATTCTGGAGGAGTTCTAACCACAAAAGTATTTTTTTTTTAAGTTTTGGAAACTTTCTCCTCTAAGAGACTGTCCTTTTTTCATTTCTGTCTCATTTCCTTCTAAGGAGATGGAAGTTCACTGGCTTCCCTGCACTGAGAGAGACCCATTGCAGACCCAGCTGACTGATTAGAGCAACACTCCCTTGGTGGTGAAGTCTGTTTTCCAAGGACACAGTGCTCCAGACTCCTGATCTTCCCCCCACCCCCACTGGCCCTTCTTGAAGTCATTGATTACATGGTTTCAGGTAAGGTTTTTCCTCTATGTGTCTTGTATTTTCCCTCTCTGTTATCAAATGCTTAAAATGTTTGTTCACTCACAACTGACTTTGCCATTCTGATTGCTATTTCTCCTGAGGTACATACCTCTTGTGTGGTTATATTCTTTTCTGGAATTTTGTTTTGCCTCCCAATTCTTTATTCTGTGGGTAGAACTAGAAATGACCTTAATGCTGTTTCATCCAAACTGTCATGTTTCTGCTTGGGAGAGGAGCCCATCAAGACTCAGGAGAAGTGAATTTCTCAGGGTCTCACCACAGGTTTTAGGAAGGGTGGTCACTGTTTGTCTTTTCAAGTCTAGAGAGGATGTGCAATGGCTGGGCATTCTGAAACTAGTCCCCCATGTTATTAGGAAAGCTATCTATCTATGATGACATCTGGCTGTTAGATTTTGAATGAGAGTGGTGAAGTCATCTCCTGCTGACCCACCACATGGGCCTATATTTCTTTTTCTTTTTTCTTTATGTGGCAGACAGTTTATTTATTATTTTTTTAAAATTTAAACTCAGTTATATTTCTAACTCTTGGTAAAAACTTTCTATGTGCTGCTCCTCCATGCCTCTATTTATTATTCCATGTGGATATTTTCTCCTATGCCCTTTTTTCTTGAAGGACTTTTGGGGCCTTTTGTTATTTTGAAAAACATACTTTGGTGCCTTTGCTGTCTTCTCTTCCCATTCCACAATTTTCCTTCATTTCATAGCTGTCCTATGAATCTGACTACTCTTTGCTGCAGTTCTGTACAACACAATTCCCAGTGCACCTCTTTGGGAGTCTCTTCTGCACAGCTTAGGGCTTTGACAATTCTGATCTGAGGGGTGGAGGATGAACTTCTTGCTATAAAATACCTCTCAATATTGTCCAATTGAAAAAAATACATGTGCTGTAGTCACCTGGTAAGATTTTACCAGGAAAAATTTGCATCTCAGTTGGAGGAAGCTAGGAGGGTAAGGCCATGACTATTGCTTCTGTGCATATTGGAAGCACCTGTTCTGGTGCCTGAGAGGCCCAGGGCAGGGCAGCTATGGAGGACCTTGATAGGGCAGGACTTCCAAAGATAGCCAGAGGAGTTTTCAGGCATTATGGTCTGCTCCACAGTCTTTCCTAACAGGATAGGAGAGTCAGTGATGCTGGGCTCTCACATCCCCCAGAATCACAGAAGACAGAGAGTTCACTATGGCATTGGTAACAGGAGTGCTCTGCCCCTCTACCTGGCTGTCCACTTTCATTCAGCTGCCCCTGGTGTGTCTGTCCCTCATATGACCAGTGTCATTGCCTTTCCCCCAATCCCTCCCTCGTGTTGATGTTCCCTGCTCTCTGTTGCATTACCTTTGTTTTCTTACTTTGATCTCTTCTGGGGTGATAACATTTCTGACAGTCTAATATTTTCCTTCTTTATTTTTCTCCATTTTACCACACTTCTTTATCTTGTCTCCTTTTCCTTGACATCTCCCCATTACTCCTTTCATCTCTCCCTTCCTCCCTTTGTCTCCTGTTAATGTTGCTCTCCTTTCTAACCCCCCACCCTTTCTCTCATGCCTCACTGCACTCTGTGTAGTTACTCTGTGAAGTTGGCTGTCATGCCCAAGTTTGGGGCCCTCAATCTGCTCTAAGTGCCATGATGGCAGTGCATATGACCAGGTAGTTTTGGCGACAGAGATCTCCTACAAATGTGACATTGAGATAGTATACAATCAGTGTTACCTTTTCTGCAAGAGAAAGGTTAAACATATGAATATATTACTTTTGCTTGAAAAAAATCCTAGTTTTTACTTGTATAATAGCTTTTGTAAAAATGTTGTACTACAAAGGAAGCTTAAAGAGAAAAGATCTTCCAGGTACATCAGTTACTTGCCCATATGACAATCTTCACCTAAATTTAAGGAATACATGAAGACATTCTTGCCAAAAATTCAAATATTACAGATCAAGCTAGAATCTCTCTTTGACTCTAATCTCCACTCAATCCTAACCCTCTCTCTAGGGTAACTAATGTTATCATACTCTATCCTGCAGCAATTTATATGTATTCGTTTCTCATATTTCTGCCTGCCAACATTTAATATTACCAAATTTATATCAGCTTCTATGAATGAAAATTTATATATATGCTTTCTAGTTACTAGTGAAATAAAGCAGTCTTTTAAAATTAATTTTTAAAATTTAAAGTCAATTAGTCAAGTATTAATTAGTATTATCATTAATTTTTTAAAAGATTTAATTAATTAATCTTCTGTTATGTTCAGTTAGCCCACTTATGTTGGCTAACGTCATTAGTTTTTGATATAATGTTTGATTATTCATTAGTTGAATGTGACACCTAGTGCTTATCATATCATGTGCCCTCTTTAATTCCCATCACCCAGTTTTTTCTTTTCTGAGATTTACTGCTGATTTTTTTTACTCCTCTTTCTTATTGATCTTTGGGTGTTCTTTATGCCTTTTGGAAGATACATATGAAGACATATGAATCCTTTTCTAGTATGTATTGTAGAATATAATGTAAATACTTATTATCATAATAATGTGTTATAAATATTTTGTTTATTTTTATGTATTATTTAATGAGATTACCCCTGCTCTGAAGTCATAAATACATTATTACTTTCTTCTGACAATGTTAAAGCTTCTCTACTTAGTTCTTTAACCTGCTAGGAATTTATTTTTGTGTGCGGTATGAGATAGGGATCTAATTTTTTTTTCAAGACAGGGGAAAACTTTTCCATATTGAATAGACTTTATTCCCCTCAGATTTTACACCATTATTTAAATTGGACTATAAATTTTCATGCACATATGGGTCTAATTCTTGACTTATTGTATTTTGTCAGTTTGCTTATTCCTTCACCAATACTAGACTATTTATTTTTTTATTACAAAACTGACAGTTCAGTTTTACTTTTTCTTTGAACGCTGTATTACTCTTTTCAAAATTACTTTAGCTGGTTTTCCAGCAAATATTTATTAAGCACACAAAACAAGCTGGGTATGCATGTTGGTTTTCACCTTATTGATTTCCATGACAAATCCTGTTGAGCATCACTTCCACATTGTATTTATGTATTTTTTTTAGAACACGTAGGTGTCTCACAGAATACAATTCAAGAGGCACAAAGTGTATACCATAAAGATTCTTTCCTACTCTAGAGCTCTTCAATCTGATTTTTATGATTCTTTCCATTGATGCAAAGTGTTGCTAGTTTTTTATTTCATTTCAGAGATTTTATCTGTAGATCTAAATACACACACACATTTTTTAAACACACAAATGTAAAATGTAGTACTATATAATATTACATGATAAATATATAATATTGTATAGTTATACAGTTACAACCTATAACATATAATTTATATAATAATATGTAAAATAATTATGGCATACACTTATATAGCATACAATATAGCAAGTTATATGTACAATTATAATAAATGCATTGCTCTGTTCTGTGCTGTTTTTACTGAACAGTTAAATAAAATTCTATATTAACACATAAAAAGCAATTTCATTAATAGGGCAATCAGAGAAAGACAATTATTATATGGTTTCACTTATATGTAGAATATAAGAAACAACACAAAGCGTCATAGGGGAAAGGAGGGAAAACTGAATGGGAAGTCATCAGAGAGAGAGAGAAAAACCAAGAGACACTCTTAAATATAGGAAACAAACTGAGGGTTGTCAGAGAGGAGGTGGGTAGGAGGATGGGGTAATTGAGTTATGGGCATTCAGGCAGGCACGAGATGTGATGAGCACAGGGTGTTATATGCAACTGATTAATTATTGAACATTACATCTGAA
Organism: Spilogale gracilis; assembly: GCA_004023965.1. Lineage (NCBI taxonomy): Eukaryota > Metazoa > Chordata > Mammalia > Carnivora > Mephitidae > Spilogale > Spilogale gracilis. The sequence continues at coordinate 13,177 of PITA01031389.1, forward strand.
ACTAATTATTATGTAGCATATGTTGGCTAATTGAATTTAAATTAAAAAACCTATCTAATAAAATACTTGTTTCCAAAATGAAAAAAACTTCATTATGTTTCTTATCTGCATATTAATCCATTGCTCGTTCAGTTTATTGAAAGATATGTAGATCATTTCTATTATAAACAAATCCACATCAAACTATCTTGTCTATGTGATATTTCACATTTATGCAAATGTATTTATAAATATTTTAATTCAGAGGTGGAGTTCTTTGTATATCATGGAGTTCTTTATTTTTTTAATTAAAAGTTTTAAATTTATAATAATTTATTTTACTTTTTCAGTGTTCCAAGATTCATTGTTTATGCCCCATACACCAGTCCTCCATGCAATCCATGCCCTCCTTAATACCCACCATCAGACTCACCCATCCACCCACCTCCTTCCCTTCCAAAACCCTCTGTTTGTTTCTCAGAGTCCAAAGTCTCTCATGCATCATCTCCCTCTCTGATTTACCCCAGTTTCCATTTCCTTTCCTTCTCCTACTGTCCTCCATGTTATGCCTTAGGCTCCACAAGTAAGTGAAACTATATGATACTTGACTTTCTCTGCTTGATTTATTTCACTCAGCATAATCTTCTCCAATCCCATCCATGTTGCTGCAAAAGTTGGGTATTCATCTTTTCTGATGGAGGCATAATATTCCATTGTATATATGGACCATACTTCTTTTTTAAAAAATATTTTATTTATTTATTTGAGAGAGAGATCACAAACAGGCAGAGAGGCAGGCAGAGAGAGAGGAGGAAGCAGGTTCCCTGCTGAGCAGGCAGCATGATGCGGTCCTCAATCCCAGGACCCTGAGATCATCACCTGAGCTGAAGGCAGAGGCTTTAATCCACTGAGCCACCCAGATGCCCTGGACCATATTTCTTTATCCATTCATCTGTTGAAGGGCACCTTGGCTCTTTCTTCAGTTTGGTGATTGTGGACATTGGTGCTATGAACATTGGGGTACATATGGCCCTTCTTTTCACTACATCTGTATCTTTGGGGTAAATACCCAGTAGTGCAGTTGCAGGGTCATAGGGTAGCTCTATTTCTCATTTTTTGAAGAATATACACACTGTTTTCCAAAGTGGGTGCAACAACTTGCATTCCCACCAACAGTGTAAGAAGGTTCCTCTTTCATAGAGTTCTTTTTAAAAATATTTAATTTAAATCCAATTTAGTTAACATATAGTATACTGTTAGTTTCAGAGATAGAATTTAGTGATTGATCAGTTGCATATAACACCCAGTGTTCATTAACTCAAGTGCCCTCCTTAATGCCCATCACCCAGTAACCCCATTCCCTCACCCACCTGCCCTTCAGCAACTATCAGTTTCCTATAGTTAAGAGTCTCTTATGGTTTGTCTCCCTCTCTTATTTCATCTTATTTTTTTCCTTCCATTTCTATACGTTTACCTGTTGTATTTCTTAAATTCCACATATAAGTGAAGTCATATGGTATTTGTTTTTTGTTTGTTTGTTTGTTTTGCTTTCAATACTTCTTTTAATGATGGCACACTATCCCATTGTACAGTTGGAGGCAGTTGAACTTATTTAACCTCTTTACCGCGATTTTTTTCTTTCTTATTTTTTTTTATTGGATAATTTTTTTTATTGTTACTAATTTTTTTTCCAGTGTTTCAAGATTCATTCCCCATTCCCCACACCCAGTGCTCCACGCTTTAGGTGTCCCCAGTACCCACCACCAGGCTTTCCCATCCGTCCACCCCCCTCCCTCCAAGTCCCTCAGTTTGTTTCTGTGTCCAAAGTCTCTGTTGTTTCATTTCCCTCCCTAGATTACCCTAGTTCCCATTTACTTTCCTTCTCCCACTGCCCTCCAGTTTACCCCTCATGCACCGCAAGTAAGTGAAACCATGCGATACTTGACTTTCTCTTCTTGGCTTATTTCACTCAGCATAATCTTTTCCAGTCCAGTCCATGTTGCTACAAAAGTTGGATATTCATCCTTTCTGATGGAGGCATAGTATTCCATTGTATATATGTACCACATCTTCTTTATCCATTCATCTGTTGATGGGCACCTTGGCTCTTTCCACA
>PITA01031390.1:0-15279 GCA_004023965.1 Spilogale gracilis
AGGCGTGCTCTTGTACGTGCTCTTGTACATGATTGGTGGGGCCAGGCATGTTAGGCGCGTGCTCAGGCTACTGATTGGTGTGCTCCTTATGTGCGCCGTTGGGCTCCCTGAAGTTCTGTGGTGACCTCATCCTGCTATGTAGGTGCAAGGTCAGGCCTGCTTGTGTTGGCCTTCTTGAGCCATACCTCGGTCCCCAACACTCCTTCCCTTTGTAGTTTTCATAAAGAACATGAGCTATGGAACTGGAGTGCCTGGGCTGAAAACTAGGCATTTCTAGCCCTGGTCTTACTGGTCCTGTGACTTGGGGCATGTCACTTAACCTCACAATGGCTCAATTTATTTATTCGAAAAATGAAGGTAATACTAGGAATTTTTGAGAGATTTAAGTGAACAATGGACATAAAAATACCTATATGATAGATTGGATCTCAAATCACCTGTATCTAATCACCTGGGGAAGAATATATCTCCCCGCCCCTTTAAAGTTGTGGAGCTTAGCCTTGTGACTTGATTTACCCAAAGAAATGTGAGAGGAAGTGCCATGTGTTCCTTCGGAGTGGAAGCTTTAAAGGCTAGTGTGGGTTTCGACATATGCCACGTTACACAAAATTTGGCCTTGCCCGAAGAAAGGACTTTGCCAGTTGAGGAGCTGGTCAACGTCCTACCTGATAGGGGTGTCTTTGGTGAGCACAGGGATTGGCCATCCCAGAAAGACTAACCATGGGATTTAGAGTGGGGACCTTGGGTCACATGTTGTCAGTCAATGATTCAATCAGTCGTTAAACCATTCAGTTAATCATGCCTTTCTAACCTCAATAACAACTCTGGACACGGAAGCTTGGGTGAGCTGCCTTGGTTGGTGATATTCTGTGTGTATCATCATACATCACTGCTGGGAGGGTAATGCCTCCTGAGGACTGCATAGCTTTGTGTCTGGAAACTTCCAGGTTCTCTCCTATGTCTCTCTTCCCTTAGCTGATTTTGATCGGTATCCTCTCCCCATAGCAAACTGTAACTGTGAACATAAAAGCTTTAAGTGAGTTCTCTGAGTCCTTGTAGTGAATTATTGAACGGGAAGGTATTTGAGGAACACTCTGAACTTGCAGTTGGTGTCAGAAGTGAGGATAATCTTGGGGATTGTGCCCTCCAATTTTTCCATTTGGTTACCTCTGGGTATATGCTTTGTTTTTCTCTTTGGAAAGGACACTGGCAATGTTCCAAGTATTGGCAGTTCTAGCAGCCTGGCTCTTAGGATAAAGAAGATGATATACTGGAACACAGTCCCTAGCCAACTTGTGTAGCAAGAGCGAGAAATAAACTCTAATTAATTTCAAATAAAATTGCACTTATTTTGGGATTGACCCATCCTAACAGCTGCAGCATTGCATGGGCTGCACTCAGCATTTGCTACTACGAACTGGTACTATAACATAGACACTTTTTAAAAACATAAGCATATATACAGAACAGCTTTAAGTTACAAGAAAGCTTCCTCCTAGCATCCGTTCTTTAAATCTTGGGAGCTAAAAATATGTAATTTCTGAACAATGTTCCATGAATAACAAGTCCCTTTTAAGTTCCTTGTACAGTGAAGACAATTGATCTTTGGAATTGCTGAGGATTTAGCCTTCCCAGCACAGCAGCTGGTTTTCCAAAATCTATAGCCCCCCAAACCTCCACTCAGAAAAAAATCTGGAGGGTTTTTTTTTTTCTTTTAATTGTGGGAAAATACACATTGTGTATTTAATTGTGGGAAAATACACAAAGGTCACAGATCACAGACCTTACCTTTTTTCCTTTTTTTTTTTTTTTTTTTTAGAGCGAGCATGTGTGTTTGGGCGAGGTGCAGAGGAAGGGAGAGACCCAAGCAGGCTCCACGCTCAGTGCAGAGTCCGACGGAGGACTGTATTGCACAACCCTGAGATTATGACCTGAGCTGAAATCAATAGTCAGATGCTTAACTGACTGAGCCACCCAGATGCCCTATAAAATTTGCCATTTTAACCACTTTTAAGTATTCAGTTCAGTAGTGTTAAACGTATTCACCTTGTTGTGTAACCAATCTCCAGAACTTTTTCTTCATGTAAAACTGAAATCTTTGTGCCCATTAAACAATTCCCGATATACCCATCTCCCTGACTTCTGGAAAACACCATTTTACTTTCTGTTTCTATCAATCTGATACTCTACCTACCTCATATAAATGGAATTAAGTATTTGTCCTTTTGTGACTGGCTTATTTCACTTAGTGTAATGCCTTAGGGCTCATCCATATTGCAGCATGTGTCAGAGTTTCCTTTCCCTTTAAAGTTGGATGATTTCCCATCCCGTGAATGTAACACATTTTATTTATCCATTCATCCATCAGTGGACACCTGCGTGTTTTTCACCTTTTGACTATTGTGAAGAATGTTGCTCTGAGTGTGGGTACACAAGCACCTCTTTCAGACCCTGCTTTCGGTTCTTTGGTATATACAGCCAGAAGTAGAATTGCTATATCATATAATAATTCCACCCTTGATTTTTTGAGGACCAACAATACTGTTTTCCATAGCAGCTGCTTCTTTATATTTCCAGCAACAGCCAAAGCAGTTTTAAAACAGACTCTGCACTGAAAGCAAGCGAGGTGCACTTTAGAACGTAGTCCAACTCTACTCCTCCTAGGATCTCTTCAATTCTAGAAATATGGGGATGAAAAAGAATCTTCTTCCTAGATTATAGATAAGGGAGGAGTATTCAGGGAGATTAACCAAAGAAAGGGAGGAAGCCACCATCTTAATTTGACTTCCTCAAAGTCTCACTTTTGTATACCTCTCTACCTCCCATGTAGTCTTAATCTCTCATCCAGAATCTGCAAAGAGGACAAGAGCTTAACAGAGCGTGTTTGATTGGCAACCATTACTTTTTCTCCTTTCTTCAAAAGGGAAACGTTTTCTTTAAAGGATTACCTGCTTCATTTTTTTTTTCTCTATCTTAACAGTATGTGGTAGCTAATTCCACAGGCTAAGTCCTGGTTATTTATTGCCATGGAACAAATTACCACTAAACTCAAAACAATGACCATTTAATCATGTCATGAATTTGTGGATTATGCATTCAGGCAAGATTAGTTGGAGGATTCTTCTACATCATAACTGTCAACTGGGGTCACTTGGTGGCTTTAGCTTGTGGATGACTGCTTTGAAAGACTTCACTCACTTATCTGGTTTCTTGGAAGATGACTGGGACCCCCCTCCCCACCACCTGCTGTTGGGGGCTCCCACACAGAGCATGGTGGGCTCAGGGTGGTCAGACTTCTAACATGGCGGCTTAGGGATCTCAGCGAATGTTCCAAGGACAAAGAAGTGAACGCTTCCAGTCTTTTAGTACCTACACCCAGCACAGAGTGAGCTCTTGCCATATTTTATTGATGAAAGCAGTTACAGAGCCCATCCAAATTAAGGGTATGTAGAGCTTATGTCTTGATGGGAGGACTGGGAAATAATTATTGGCCATTTTTGTTTTTTGCTCTATTTACATTAAAAGAAGCTAAAAAGGTCATGACTCAGGTATTGTCTGAGTTTCATAGTGATCACGGATGGGAGGATTAAAGAACTAGCTGAGGTCCAACAGAGCAAACACTAATAATGTTCCAAAAAGTTAGCTATAGCCAAATCCCAAAACAACGAGTGAAAGGGTAATAGATTAGACTAATTAATATTAAAATTACTGAAGATAAAAAATATAAGAAAAATATGTTTAATAAAGGTTTACTATCAATATAGAGAAAATTTCACAAATTACTGGTAGAAAATACATATGGAAATACAAGGGACCCAGAACATACAAAACAATCCTAAAAATCAAAAATAACAAATCTGAAGGACATACTCTTTCTAATTTCAAAAATTACTATAAAACTGTTGTAATTAAGACTATATGGTATTGGCATAGGATATAGAATATAGATCAATAGAATGAAATTGAGAATTCAGAAATAAATCAATTTATGGTCAGTTAATTTTTGACAAAAGTGCCAAGAACAATTCAATGGGGGGAAGATTAGTCTTTTCAACAAACAGTGCTAAAAATGACTGGATATCCACATGCAAAAGAATGGAGTTGGATTCCTACCTCCTACTATATACAAAAAGCAACCCAAAATGAAACAAAGACCTAATTGTGAGAGTGTAAGCTATAAGACCCGTAGGGGTAAATGCTCTTGTCCTCAAATTGGCCAATGGTTTCTTAAGATGTGAAATTTGTAGCATAGCAACCAAAAAAACAAATTATTTGGGTTTCATTAAGATTTAAAACTTTGGGGGCACCTGGGTGGCTCAGTGGGTTAAAGCCTCTGCCTTGGGCTCAGGTCATGATCTCAGGGTTCTGGGAATCGAGGCCCACATCGGGTTCTCTGCTCGACAGGGAGCCTGCTTCCTCCTCTCTCTCTGCCTGCCTCTCTGCCTACTTCTGACCTCTCTCTGTCAAATAAATAAATAAAAGCTTTAAAAAAAAGATTTAAAACTTTTTGTACTTCAAAGAACATTATTAAGAAAGGGAAAAGGCAACACATGGAATGGGAGAAATTTTTTTGAGTCATATATTTAATAAGGAATTAGTTTTCAGAATATACAAGGAACTCCTAACTGTACTTTATTTTTTTTAAAGATTTATATTTATCTGACAGAGAGAAACACAGCCAGAGAGGGAACACAAACAGGGGGAGTGAGAGAGGGAAAAGCAGGCTTCCCGCCAAGTAGGGAGCCCGATGTGGGACTCGATCCCGGGTCTCCAGGATTATGACCTGAGCTGAAGGCAGTCGCTTAACCAACTGAGCCACCCAGGCGCCCCTAACTGTACTTTAAAAAGGTTACTAGTTTGATAAATGGGCACAGGATCTGAATAGAGATTTTTTAAAAGGATATATAAATGACCAGTGAGCACATGAGCACATGACTCATCATTAGGGAACAGCAAATCAGAACCACAATGAGTTAGCACATCATACCTGCTAGTAGAGCAATAGTAAAGATAATAACAGGTATAGATGAGGATCTAGAGAAATTAGAACCCTCATACCTTGTAGATGGGATATAAAATGACAAAATTGCTCTGGAAAACCATTTGATAAGTTCCTCTAAAAGTTAAACATACATTTACCAAATGACCCTCAATTTCATTTCAAGGTATATATCCAAGATAACTGAAATGATATAAATTGCTATAACATTTCTAGAGATCAGATTAGGAATAGTTATCGTGACTTTATTCTATTTTATTCTGTTTTATTTTATTTTATTTTATTTTATTTTATTTTATTTTATTTTATTTTATTTTATTTTATTTTATTTTATTTAAGTAGCCTCCGCACTGGGTGTGGAGCCTAATGTGGGGTTGAACTCACAACCCTGAGATCAAGAAAGACCTGAGCTGAGTCAATAGTCAGATGCCTAAATGACTAAGCCACCCATGCACCCCAGAAATAGTTATCATGACTTTAAATGTGTATACCTTTCAACTCACGAATTCACTTCTAAGAATATATTCTAATGAAATATATTAAGGCAAGAGTGCAAAATACATGTCTAAGATATTCCTTGAAATTTCATTTAATAGATTTGGAAATAAAGTAAAATATCTAGAAATAGGAAATCAGTTATGACATAATTTCTATTAGTGGAACATTTAGCACTCCTTTAATATGATATTGTGTTGCTGGGCTTTTTTTCCTGTAGTTTTTCCTATCTTGTGGAGATGAAATGAACAGACTAGCACAAATATCTATTTTTCTTATGCACCCCTGGGCCCAACCCCAGAAGATGGACTGTGTATTTGAGGCAAAGGAGGCAAATGTATGATGTTTGCAAATTCTCTTTTTGACAGTTCCTCTAGGTTGGGGGATGATGCTGAGTTGCTTTTTGTGTGTCTGTTTGAGAGCTAGGGGTAGGAGAGCCCTCAGTGTCCTAAATGAGAGGAGAAAACTGTGATCGGGAGGGGACAAGGTTCACAATTCCAGCCTGCAGGAAGTTCAGTAAAACAGGTGAGGGCAGCTTCTGCCTGGGAGAGGCAGTGGCACAAGCCCTTAGGACATCTGCTTGCTGTCTGCTTCCAAATCATGAGACAGCCTCCCTGACTCGGGGCCTGCAGTCCTTGACATCTCTGCATCTCACCTTTTGGGAAATGGTTGGAACCATATGGACTATTGCCTAGACTTTGCTTCACATTGAGTGGCTTTGCCCCTTTTCGTCCTGAAATTCTGCTTTATTGCAATGAGTGTAAGCGAAACTTAGCTCTGGGTGGAGGCAGGGTTAGCCAGCCTGGATTTTAACGGGTCTCATGGTATCTATTTACTCAAAGGGAAACATGTCCATAATATATTAAGGAGGAAAAACAAAGCTGAAAAATCATATATGTTGTGATTTCTATTTTGTATACTAAAAAGCATACAAATATTTACATAGGCAAATATTTTTTAAAGATTTATTTATTTCATTTTAGAGAGAGAATGGACACATGCATGCACACTTGGGATGGGAGTAGCAGAGGGAGAGAGAGAATCCTGAGCAGACTCGCTGATGAGTTGGGAGCCCAATGTGGGTTTCAATCTCACGACGCTGAGATCGTGACCTGAGCCAAAATGAAGAGTCATTCAGGTACCCCTAAGACACAATATTTAGATGGGCATACAACTAATATGGTAATTGGCTACCCCTGGGTGGTGTGTTTTCAAAGGTGCTCCTTGTCTTCTTATTATATACTTTTTTACTTCACCAGTGTTTGATGTTTTTTTTTTCCTGTAAGCATATATTACTTTATAAAAAGAAGAAGCAAAACTTTTTTTAAAAGGTATGAAAGGGTTAGGTAGATATTATTGGTCTGAAGAGGTGGACTTTGGAGCCTGGCAAGTCATGGATGACACGTGGAAAGGTACACAACACAATCGGACTGAAGACCGCAGGGCAGAGGGCGTTTACTTTCTGGTCCACTTAATACCTACCTCTAGATGCTAGCAGCCATGTCTCCTAGTGTGTCACATGGAAGCAAAAGGGATGTCAGAAACTGGTTCTGCTAAAGAAAGAGTGTTATGGGTTGTACTATTGCATCCTAAAATTCGTATGTGGAAACCCTAAGTCCTAGCACCTCCCAATGTGACTGTATGAGACAGGGTCTTTAAAGAGGTGATTAGGTGAAGATGGGACCATTAGGGTAGGCTTTAGTTCAATCTGATTGGCATTCATATAAGAAGAGGAAATTAGAGACACAGAGAGACATCAGGGGTGTGTAAGCACAGAGAATAGACTGTGAACGACATGGTCAGAAGGCAGCCAAGGAGAGAGGCCTCAAGAAAATAAACTTGATGATACCTTGATCTTCCAGAGCTTCCAGAACTATGAGAAAATGTCTGCTTATGCCACTCCGAGTGCTGTTTTATTACGGTAGCCCTAGGAAATGAACACAAGGATATTCATGATTTTAAGTGTTTGCATGTTGCAATGTGTAAAGTTTTCAGCCCAAATATTTTCACAAACACTGCCTTTTTTGCCTTCACTGAGAGTACCTTTCTTCAACAAATATTTCACAAGAAAACCCTCATGAAAGAAGTTGTCTCTATTTATGATGCTGCATAATTATAGGCCTCCTACATTTCATTTCATTCCAGTCCAGAACATAAAATTGGTCCAATTAAAAATAGGTGCTTTAGCAAATGATTCATCTTACAAGTTGAGATATTTCAAAATGCAATTATAGAATTTCAATATTAATACTGTACACTAGTTGAAGGCTCATTGTTTAACTTGTTCAGAACCTCCTGTGCTTAGGAAAGGATAAATTTCCAAGCTCTCTGTTTGCAAATCATGCTTCCAATAACAATTTTGGAGCTTGACTTGATAAATACTTTGATCCAAAATATTCATAAGCACAGGATAAGATGCCCAACTTTATTGGTCATCAGAGAAAAGCTTATTAAAATCACAATGAGATATTACTATGCCCTAGGATAGATAAAACAAAAAGATGGACACTACCAAGTGTTGTCAAGGATATGATGCAATTGGAATTCTTATACACTTACTGGTGGGACTATAGTGACTGTGGCAAACAGTGTGGCATTGCCTTACAAAGTTAAAGATTCATTACCATACAAGCACACAAGCAGAAATTCTACTTCTGGTTATTTACCCCAAAGAGATGAAAACATACATCCTGGGGTGCCTGGGTGGCTCAGTTGGTTGAGCAACTGCCTTCGGCTCAGGTCATGATCCTGGAGTCCCGGGATCGAGCCCCACATCGGGCTGCCAGCTCTGCAGGAAGCCTGCTTCTGCCTCTCTCACTCCCCCTGCTTGTGTTCCCTCTCTGGCTGTGTCTCTCTCTGTCAAATAAATAAATAAAATAAAATAAAATAAAAAAAAAGAAAACATACATCCTAACAGAACATGTACGTGATGGTTGTAGCAACATTATTCATAATAGCCACAAACTGGAAACAAGCCAATGGTCCATCACTGTTCAATGGATAAACAAAATGTGGTATTTCCATAGCAAGGAAAACTACCCAGCAATAAAAAGGAAGAATTTTTTTTTTTAGTGAGTAAAAAAGAGAGAAAGAGAGCAGAGGGAGGGATAGAGAGAGAGAGGGAGAGAAAGTATCTCAAGCAGACTCCCTGATGAGCTCAAAGCCAAATGTGGGGCTCGATCTTATGACCCTGAGATCATGACCTGAGGTGAAATGAAGAGTCAGATACTCAACCGACTGAGCCACTCAGGCACTGCAGAAGTAAATATTAATACAGACAACAACATGGATACATCTCAAAAATAGTAGATTAGGTCAAGTCAAACATGAAGATGCCAAACTATGAATCCATTTATATGAAATTCGATAATATGCAAAACTATAATGACAGGGACATCAATGATTGCCTGGGGCCAGGGTAAGGGGAGATAAAGGAATACAAAAGGGTCTAAGGAAACTTTTTAGGGTGGGAGAACTACTTTACTTTCTTGAGTATGTTAGAGGCTAAACAATTGTACAAAATTACAAACATTCATCAAAACGGACACACAAAATTACTGTAAATATTACCTTAATTAACAAAAAAGAGGAAAAAATTTCCAATTAGTTTTGAACAACATCCAATCAAAATTTAGAGGACTTGTTTACAAAAAAAAAGTTTGATACACTGGTTATCAGGACAAGCAGATTTGGTATCAGATTTAGTATCAGATCACTTGGTTGTTGGCTTGCAGCCTCAAGCGCTCCCTGGGTGAAATTCAGAACTGGCGTCCATTTACTAAAGGCAAGCCGGGACTGAAGAAAAAGGCATGCCAGTCCAGATTGGTAGGTGACAGTTTTAATAAACAAAGGACTTGAACTGACAAAACTGGTCTTGGCCAACAGTAAGATGAGTGGATCTCTGCATGTGCTTACCAGAATCTTCTAGGAGTTTATATAGACACTTTAGTGGGGTTCAGTCATGTGTAGAGTCCAGATGGCCTCAATAACACAATACTCTCCCAAGGCTACATTCTTGAAGTGCTCCCGCTATGGGAATAGTGGGCAGAATGTACATTCCAAGCACAGAGGAAAGAGTGAGGAGCCTCCAATGGTCCATTTCCACCCATGCCTGGGTCAACCAGGTCATGTCCCCTTGGTGATTGCCGGCATGAAGATATTGCACCAACTTGGTGAGAAACCATGGTCTTCATTTTGAAGATGATAAAGCAGAGTGCATTAACATGAGTAACTAGCCCAAGGAAATAGCTACTAAGTAGTGAGGCTGGATTCAATTAGGTCTGAGTTCACAGCTCACTTCCATCTACTACATGCTTTTTCCTTCTTAATTAGACCTGGTATTAGTGTTTAACATGATCTTTGGGGGCCACTTGCACGTGCTGTGAATAGTATTTAATGAGAAACCTCATTTTTAGCCCATTTTAAATGTTGCTTTCCTATCACATCCTTTACTATAGCACTATGCTCTACCAGTGGTCCCAGAATGAGTCTCGGGGGTCCCTCCTTCACATCAGAGTCTTCTTCATTTCGTTTTTTAAAAAGATTTATTTATTTATTTATTTATTTATTTATTTATGAGAGAGAGAGAGAAAACAGAGGGAGAGGAAGAGGGAGAATCAGACTCCCTGCTGAGCAGGGAGCCCCATACGGGGCTCAGTCCCAGAACCCCCTAGATCATGACCTGAACCAAAGGCAGATGCTTAACTGACTGAGCCACCCAGGTGCCCCTGTATCTCCTTCGTTTCAATCTCTCACATCCCTTCACTACCCCTCAGTGGTTCACATCCAGGAAAGTCCAGTCCTCCAAAGGTACTTGAAAACATGTCAGGAAACATTTTGGACCTACTGTACCTAGGGGGCAGAAGCTGGGGCGGTGAGAGTTACTATCCTGCCCAAACTGCCAATAGCACTCCCCCCGCCCCCGAAACATGGGCTAAATCCCGTCTTTAAGACCTAATCCAAGGTGTCTCTGCAAGGCTCTCTCTGCCCAACCTGGCCCCAAGTCACCTCTTCCCCTTGAAAGACTCTGCTGTTGTAACCTCTGCTCTTCTGCGTAGCTTTTCGTCGTAGCGTTTCTATTTCTTTCTCTCTTTGCTGTCAAAGCCGGTATATCAGAGCACATTGGAGGCACCCTGGCTTCGGGCAGCTAGGCTGCCATCCAGTTGTGTCCTGCACTTCAGGGCTACCGTGCTTTGCTGGCTCAGTCACTCAATCACAAAATGATTTAAAAAGGCTTCTACTGCAAGTAAGTGAAACCATGTGATACTTGACTTTCTCTACTTGGCCTATTTCACTCAGCATAATCTCTTCCAATCCAATCCATGTTGCTACAAAAGTTGGCTATTCATCCTTTCATAATTATAATTATTTTAATTTAAATAAAACATCTGTGTTAATATCCCTCCCCCCCCCAAAAAAAGGGCTTCTACTGGCAGTGCCGTAGGAATTTCTCTAGGGATCTGTAGCTAGAGGTATAGGAAAGGGAGTAGTAGTGTAGAATGAGTAAGATATGTGGGCTACGGATGCCTGTGAGAGATCCGGGGCTGGGTGGGTAGGGGGCTCCAGCCAGGTCTGGCCTTTGCCGGGGCAGGATCAGAGGTCAGTCTCCCAAACCCTCCCGTTAGCGCTTAATTCTGCACAGGCAGTCGTTGTGATTCATGCGTCAGGCCATTAATCCAAAAAGAAGCTGCTAAATGGGCAGAGGAACAAAAGCAGGAGGCCCTTTTGAGAGCTGTAAATTCTTTCTCATAACAGCTTTATATACTTGAAAGTGAAGGGTATTCCAGGAGCACGGTGGAAAGTACCTGGAACCTCAGTTTCTAATAGAAATCTAGGAAATCTCATTCAACCACAAACACATGGGGAATTACTTTTTATCAGTGGCTGGACCAGCACCGAGATGAATAAAAAGACAGTGCTTAATCTCTCAGGAGTTCAAAACTCAACAGAGTGACTCTCAACACTTCTTTTCCTTCCCCCACGCCCATGTCTGGTCCAAAAACCCAGCCCCTCCAAACCCTCTCTGGACCTTCTCCGTCTCTCCGCCCCTACTGCTGTTGCTAAGTTTTCTCAAAGTCTCAGGCCTCTTTGCCTGGTTTCCCTGGCGGCCCAGCATCCTCACACCAGCAGGTGATCGGTTCGGAAAAGCAGTCTGATCAGAACACCCAGTAAAAGGTGCAAACCCAGTGCAGAACCCTTTAAAGGCGCGCAGTTGTTTTAAGGAGGAAATTCAGACCCTCACCCAGGCTCTGTTGCACACCTGGCCTTTCCGGGGTCTAGGCCCTCCATCCCGACATCCCGACATGCCGACCCCCCTGGCAGTTTTCGAATTCTGTGCTCCTCCTTTTGCTCCCTTATGCACTCCCTGTCTCAGCCCGCCGTCTGGCTAACCCAGCTCTTGAGATTCAGCCCAGGTTGCATGTCCTCCTCCTTCTGCCCACTGAGTGAGGGGTGCCTCTCTTTGTGCTCCAGCACTTTCTCACTCATCACAGGCTCGCTAATCTGTCTCCTTAAGGCTCTTTCAGTAGGCTTTGATTTTTCCCAGTTAAACCACAGGAACTGTATCTGATTGGTCTCTGACTGCTCAGCACTCTGCCAGGGGCACAGTAAATGATTGCTGAATGTATTTGAAGGAGGGCAGAAGCAAGGTCATAAACCTAAGAAAAGAATAGCTGATTCACAGCTGCCTTAATGCATGTTAATCTGCATGTGGTCCCTGCGTTTCCTTTTTTTTACATTGCAAATAATACTTTTTTTATTATGTTATCTTAGTCATCAGGCAGTACATCCTTAGTTTTTGATGTAGTGTTCCATGATTGTGTGCATATAACACACAGTGCTCCATGCAATACGTGCCCTTCTTAATACCTATCACCCAGTTAATACAGCCTCCCACCACACTCCCCTCTGACACCCTCAGGTTGTTTCCCAGAGTCCATAGTTCATCTCCCCCTCTGATCCCCCCTCCTCATTTTTCCATTCCTTCTCCTAATGTCTTCCGTGCTATTCCTTATGTTCCACAAGTAAATGAAACCATATGATAATTGTCTTTCTCTGCTTGACTGCTTCAGTTCTAACACTGCACTTGGAAAAGTTGTGGGCAATTGAATGCCTCATGATTACTGGATGATGCGTAGGAGTGCTAAGATCTTAGACGAGATAGGTCTGTTATCTTTGGGGAAATCAAAACGCAAGTCCAATATAATTCTGTCTTACAAATGATATGAACATTCATGTTTACAGGGATATCTGCATAGAGGATCATAGAATGTTCAGTAGGTTGAACATTTTGGTTAAGTAGTTGAGTTTGAAGCTTCATGATTTTATTAAACAATCAGCCTTGCTTTTGACGCAGTTTTATTTAGTGGGACTGTATCTTGGTTCCTTAGGCCTACCCTAACAATGGTGACCTGAAACAACAGATATTTCTTCTCTCACAGTTTTGGAAGCCAGAAGTCCAAAACCGTGTGTTGGCAAGCTGCAATCCCCACCGAAGGCTCAAGGGGAGAATCCTTCCTTGCCCTTCCAGCCTCTGTGGCTCCTGGGGGTCCGTAGCTTGTGACTGCCCCTGTGCATCCATGCCTCCATCTCACACAGCCTTCTCCTCTTCTCCTGTGTCTCTCTTTTCTGTGTCTTTGAAGGACACTTGTCATTGGACTTAGGTAATGACACAGGTCATCCGTGATGATCTTGTCTTGATTAAATATGCAAAGCCTCTTTTTCCAAGTAAGGTCATATTCACAAAATCCAGAGATTAGGGCACAGACATATCTTTTTTTTATGGAGGATGCATAATTCAATAAACTACAGACTGTAAGGAGTAATCTTAAGTACATTTATAAAAGCCATTCGAATGAAATTCTAGGGAAAATGATTATTTTACCTTAACTATAAATAACTATTTTGAAATGCTTGTGTATGTTGCAGGAGGGAATCTTATTTCCTCAAGTTGGAAGGAGGTACAACTGAGTGAGCATTCAGTATTTTTTTTTTTTTTTGAGCTTTCAGTATTAATATCAAATAGGAATGCCACCTTCTGGCTGCTAAGATTCACAACGAGCAGAACTTGGATCTAACACTGGATGCAGAGTGACGTGTGTTTGCACAGATACTAAGCCTAATTTTGTGGTTTGTTAGTACATTTGAAAATGTAAAATGGCTCTTCAGACACCTTGGGTGTGCTATGTCCTATAAAGCCACTTGTCAAATCTAGTTTTCTCTTGGGTTTTGAAGTTGTGAGCTTGAAGAGGGTCCACCTTTTCCTCTTCAAGTTGATGATATTTCAGGTTCATTGAGAAGCAAGAAGAGGCAGATGAACTCCCTTGGAATCTTTGAGCATGAACCCTAGAGTTTATGATAAAAAGAACGGGAAAGTATTACATTTACAGTACTATGGTGCCACGAAATCAATCTGTTCATCCAGTCCAGGAGATGGTAAGCTACGTCATAAGCCAAATCTAGTATACTGCCTGACTTTGTAATTAAAGTTTTATTAGACCTATAGCTATGACCATTCACTAAGATAGTATTTATTGTTACTTCTGCACTACACTATGGAGCTGAATAGTTGGGGCAGAGATATGACCCTCAAAATCAAAAATATTCACTATCTGACCCTTTATAGAAAAAGTTGGTCAACCCCCGATTCCACTCAATCAGTAATATTTAACATTTGGAATATACATTATGGGTTAGATGATGTGTTGTTTCATGTAATGTAATTTTATTTTGTCCTCCTAGCTATGCTATGAATTGAGAATTATTATTATTATTGACATTTTATAGGTGACAAAACTGAGGATTAGAGGACCCAGACCTGGATCACAAAATGCTAAGTGGCTAGGTGGGGCTTGAACGGATGTCTGTTTGATTACTAAACACGAGTTTTCATTTATCAAACTAAACGCAAACTTTTTGGTCTCCTAATTACACAAATTATCACCGAAACTTTTACACACCAAGGACCATAAGGAAAATAGTATATATTAGCATATATTTCTTATTTCTTTTTGAAAAAAACACAAAAATGCTTTTTAAGCCTTATTGGAACAATATTAAAAAATAATCTTTAGCTTATTTTATTCAGTTAATATTTTGTTACTTAAACTGAATCATATGCAGAGAGGCAATGAACTTGCCTGTGAAGTGTACCTTTTCTCTTGGTTTTAAAAATAATGAAAAGAGGGGCGCCTGGGTGGCTCAGTTGGTTAAGCGACTGCCTTCAGCTCAGGTCATGATCCTGGAGACCCGGGTTCGAGCTCCACATCGGGCTCTCTGCTCGGCGGGAAGCCTGCTTCTCCCTCTCTCACTCCCCCTGCTTGTGTTCCCTCTCTGGCTGTGTTTCTCTCTGTCAAATAAATAAAATCTTAAAAAAAAATGATGAAAAGGATGTCCCTTTCCAAAACTACATGTGGGATGGAACCTTCGACAACAGACTTCATATAATGTTATGATTCTGTTGGCAAGACCATCTTTACAATGGAGAAGAATGTCTCAAACCATATTATCTGATGCCTACTTCTAAAATTTCCCCACCTGACTCTCCTCACTCTGATTCCATGTTCGACCATGAACCCACTAATTATTCCGAGCCGGTACACTGCACAGTTGTGTCTGTGAAGGACATTATGGTCCATATGAATGGCAGTCCCTAGGGTTCTGCAGTGGGAAGCTGTATGTAGGTGGCTCTGGAAAGAATGGGCAACTCTTCCTGATGCCTCTAGTTTAAATGAAAGTTACATTACTCATTGTTCTTTTTTTTTTTTTTTAGATTTTTTTTTTTTATT